>SNQJ01S0007289.1:126959-145146 GCA_010110895.2 Picea sitchensis | reverse complement strand
TTATGTTTTTCTTCTTCATTCTTCCACCTATCAGCATATAATCTTGTTTTTTGTTGATTATCTTGAGTGCCTTCGATGATTATAATTTTTGTGACTCCATTTCCCATTGGTGTAGCCTACTGATCCGCAGCTTGTTGTCATCTCCCTTTCTCTCTCCATCTTGTTGATCCACCTATTCAAAACCAAAATTATCTTTTACGTTATGATGGTTTTTGAGCTTACACTTTAGCAGTCAAAGTGTGACTTTCAATGCTGACATAAACTATAAAACTGAAGAACTGAAACACTTGTTTGAATGGTGGTAGCTATCTCTGAGAAGATATGTGGCTGCTACATGCATCCATTTGAGAAGAATGGATTACAATGAGGCTCTAGAGGTATTTTTTATATTACTTATTAATTCCAAAACCCTATACATCCAAAAACCTAATCCTAGAAGGTGAAACTCCAAGAGTCATGCAGGCCCCTATGGGTAAGTTGGTGTAAGTTGGTACCTCAACTTCCCAGGTCATAACTTTTGCATACGACCTCTGTTTTAGGCGCTTTATAGCCCATTGGAAAAATATTTCAGAGAGCTACACATTCTACCATCAAAATCTGACTCTGTCTACAACTTGACTGTGGGGAGACAAAAAAACAATGTTTAGGAAACCAAAGAGGCCCTGGAAATACAACAAGATGTGCTGACATGAAAACATACAAAATAAGCCAGTTGGATTAGGTGATAGGCCACCAGTATCCACCTGGAGGATGTGTGGGGCTTCAAACAATCCCAGAAGTGTAGAACCCACAATTACAAATAAGTACAAAAGAACGTGATGAACAAAAAAGAACAAGAGGAGTCAGTTGTAATAGGTGGGTGGCCACCAATATCCACCTGGATCATTCCCACTCCCCTATAATTTTACGTTGTCCTTGGTACACACTATGTTGATATACATATATATACAATTTTACATCACAATGCTTAAAGAAAATATAATTTTGCAATTTTACAACAACAACAATTCCACCATAACCTCTTATTCCTCTCAACCTGTTGACCCAAGGAATGAAACATTCATTTATTAGGGCTAACCCAAGGAATGCACCATTCATTTATCAGGGATTACCCAAGGAATTTCCCATTATTTTATCAGAGCCCCCAGTGAAGGTTATCTAGAACTTTGAGTTGTGGTTTCAGAACTCTAGTTGTTCAAAATAGAGTCTTGCATTCCATTTTATTCAAAATTGTCAAAACTTTGTGGGTATTCTTCATGCATGGTTTCTTCATGCTCACATGTAGCATCTTCGGGACTCTAGCACGTCCATTCAAACTTTACCATCCCTATGGCCTTCTTCCTAAGAACTTGGAATTTACGATCCAGGATGTGTATTGGTTCCACCCAGAAATACCCTTTGTTCTCCACCTGGATCACATTCCAATCAATTATGCGGTTAGGGTCAGACACATATTTCTTTAATAATGATACATGAAATACATTATGTAGTCTCATGGATACAATGCTAACATTTATGCAAATGGAACTACCTTTTCTAATATTTCAAAAGGTCCACAATATCTTGCTGCCAACTTTGGGCAACTTCCTAATCTTAGTGAACTTCTTTTTTCCTTCACTTTTAAAAATACATGTTCACCCACTTTAAAATATATGGAAATTTTGTTCTTGTTTGCATAAATTTTCTTCCTATCCTGGATAGCCTTTAAATTCTACTAGATCTTTTCCTTTTTCTCTCCATTTTCTTCAACAAATCTGGCCCAATAACTACTCTTTCTACTAGGTTATCCCAACTCACTCGTGTGTTACATTTCTTTTCATGTAATGCTTCGAATGGGATCATTTTCAATTAGGATTGATACCCATTATTGTAAGAAAAATCAACTAAATGAATATAATATTCCCACTTTGATGGTTGGTCCATCACATGCATTATGAGCATGTCCTTAATTATTTTGTTAGTCCTCTATGTTTTCCAATCTAACTCTAAGTGATAAGTTGTACTGATATTTAAATTTGTCCAAAAACCTTTGAACAAACCCTTCCAAAAATTGGAAGTAAACTTTGGATATCTATCTGAAACTATTTCCTTAGAAACTCCAGGTAACCTAGAAACTTCTTTCATATATATATATATATATATCTTTGCAATATTTGTTGCCTTATGTGTAGTCTTCATAGGAATAAAATGTTCCTCCTTAGTTAATTTATCCACCACCACCATGATGGAATCATGTTGCTTCATTATTCTGGGAAGCTTTGCAATAAAATCCATTGTAACAACTTTCCACTTCCATTCTAGAATGGGAAATGGCTATGATAAACCGACTGGATGTCTATGTTATGTCTTCACCTTCTGGCACTCTAAACATCTGGCTATGTAATTAGCCACGTCTTTCTTCATTCCTGGCCAAAAGTATTTGTTTCTTACAACTACAATTATCTTTTGATATCCTGGGTGCCTAGCATATGGAACATTATGCATTTCCCTCAGCACTACATTTTTCATATCATTGGAATTCGTCACATATATTTTGTCTTTGTACATGAGAATTCAATCCTCTTTTATCTCATAATAATTAATTTTTTGTTGTAAATTTCATTGTTGTAATGTTTCTTTTATTTTCATATATTGTCGATTTTAATTTGTTGCTGCAATAATTTTATCTTTCATATCAATCATGTACATGTTGANAATTCAATCCTCTTTTATCTCATAATAATTAATTTTTTGTTGTAAATTTCATTGTTGTAATGTTTCTTTTATTTTCATATATTGTCGATTTTAATTTGTTGCTGCAATAATTTTATCTTTCATATCAATCATGTACATGTTGATAGTTGCTACATGCATTTCATGTGCTCTCCTGTTGAGTGCATTAGCCACTTGATTTTCCTTTCCTTTGATGTGCTTAATCTCGAAGTCATATTCACTCAAAAATTCAATCCATCTAGTTTGTTTGGAATTTAAGTTTGGTTGTCCAAACAAATGTTTCATTCAATAGTGGTATGTCCTTAGTTCAAATTTCCTCCCCATGAGGTAATGCCTCCACATTTTTAATGCATGAACAATTGCTGCTAATTCCAAGTCATGTGTAGCATAATTCTTCTCATACTCTTTTAATTTTATAAACTCATAGCATACCACATGATATTTTTGTGCGAGGAGTCCATGAAGCCCTTCCTTGCATGCATTAGTGAACAAAAAAAAATATTCATATGGATATGCAATCTTCAAGATAGGTGCAATTGTCAAATTTATTTCAGATGTTGAAAGCTCTCTTCACATTTGGGAGTCCATTCAAATTTCACTCCCTTCATTTTCAAAGAGGTGATTGGGCTTGCAATATTTGAAAATCATTTTATGAATATTCAGTAATAACTGAAAAGACCCATGAATTATATGACCTTTGTAACATTTCTTAGCATTGGCCATCCTCTAATGGCCTCTATCTTTTCAGGATCCACTATTATCCCATCTGTTGAAATAATATGCCCCAAGTAGTGAATCTTCTTTTGATAAAATATGCACTTACTTAGCTTAACATACAATTTATGCTCTCTTAAAACTTGCAACACCATTCTTAAATTTTTCCCATGTTCCTCTTCTGACTTAGAGTATATGAGTATATCATCTAGGAACACAATTACAAACTTGTATAGGTATTCCTTGAACACTTCATTCATCAGGCACATAAAAATAGTTAGGGAATTTGATAGTCCAAATGGTACTACCATGAATTCATAATGCCTATATATTGTATTGAATGTTGTCTTGTTGAAGCCTTCTTCCTTTATCCTCACTCGATGATAACCTAATCCCAAGTCAATCTTGGAAAATATTCTTGCACATTTCAACTAATCAAACAAATCATCAATCCTTAGAAAAGACTATTTGTTCTCTATGGTGACGTTATTTAGTTGTATGAAATCAATACACATCCTTAAGGTTCCATATTTCTTCTTCACAAAAAGAACTGGGGCACCCCAAGGTGACACACTTGGGCATATATACCCCTTCTTCAAAATTTATTCAAGTTGCATCTACAAGTATTTCAACTATGGTGTGCCCATTCTGTATGGTGTCTTGGACATTGGGGAAACTCCTGGCACCAAATAAATAGATAAATCAATGTGTCTCTTTGGTGGAAATCCTAGGATTTATCCAAAAACATCCTCAAAATCCCTCAAGACCCTATGATTTTCAATACTTCCCACTTTATCTCTAGCTTCCTCTTCCATATGGGCTGCAAAAACATGACATCCCTTCCTGAAACTCTTTTTCAACTACATAGCTAAAATTTCTCCAATAACTACAACTCTTGGAATTCATTGAATATTTCCTTGCTTCCCTTCTTCATCAAGACATGTGATTTTCTTGTTGTAATAGTCTAGGAAAACATGGTGTTTCTCCAACCAATCCATTCCAATGAGACAATCATATGAATCCAATGGTATGATATTTCCATCTACCTTTGTACTGAGTCCATTCATGTCTATCAGAAAATATTTAACTAGCTCATTGATTTTCCTCTTAGTCCCTGTGGCTAACTGAACTAACCAATATTTCTTATTCTCACTCCTTTAAAAGTGAAATATTTCAACAATGTTAGAGTTTATGTAACTATGGATACCTAAAAAATCAATTAAAATTTCTATGGGATGGTTATCAATCTTACCTTCCACTTCAATCATGGGGGATTGATATTCGACTTGCTTGTTGTCCATGGCTACATAAATCCTTGGCATTTTTCCTGCCATGTAATTAATTGTTTCAGCCTTCTGAATTTTGTGTATAGTCCTTATTATTTCAACTTTGTGAGGTCAGTCCCTATATAAGTGATTTCCCTCACATCTCCAACATTGTACATGTTGTTTCCTTATCCCTTTCCCAAATGACTCTGCAGTCTTGTGCTCATTTTGGGTTGACTAACCTTGCTGATTTTATTGGGAGTTTTTCTTGAAAAATGGTGTCTTAAAACCTTTCTGCCTATGATCCTTTTTACCCTTTATCTTGTCATTCCAAGCTTTATATAAAACTAGCCTTCCTCAACTATGCTCGTGATGATGTTTTTCTCTCCTTATGGCTTCCTCCAAAGTTTTGGGGTTATCATATTGTTTATTTTCACTATATAAAGAGCGTAACCCACTTAGAAACCTTTGGGTTCTGACCTTCTTATCCTTTATGAATTCAAAATAATTCGACAATTTAAAGAATCTCTTCTCATATTCATTCATTGACATGCTTCCCTATTTGATTTCAAATAACTATTCATCTTCCTTTCATAGTAATGCTCAGAAAAATATTTCTCTTGGAAATATCCTTTGAACTGCTTCCATGGGATCCTTTTTTCATCACAGTGCTTGGATTGCTTAGTCGATCCCACCACATGGATACCTTTCCCTGAAAGTGGTAGGTTGCAATTATAGCTTCTACCCTTGAGGGGTAATCATGAAACTATAAATATTTCTTCATTTCTATTAGTTGGGCCTCGACCTCTTCTCCTTTCATGTCCTCACCATATAAATTTGGTGGATTTATTTACCTAAGTTTAGATTGTTATATGTCTACCTTAGGTCTTCTCCTTTTCCTTCTAAAAATATACACACTTGGGATACTACCTGACCCTTAACTTGCATGAGTTCTTCTAGTGGATTGCTTTGCAGAATGATTATGCATGTCATTCCCATGATCATTCCTTCTGCTATGGGATCTAGATGTTGACATTATCTAGAACTAGCTTTTTTCTTAGTTCCAGTGTCTTTGTTAAATTTATTATGTAACATATTCATAATATGAAGTATCTCTTCCCAAGACTTAATAATCCTTTCATTATTTTCCCTATAGCTCTACACTTCTCTATGCAGGATTCTCATAGTTACATGCTCCTTCCCACCTATTATTCCATTGGACTCTATCTCAACATTTCCCATGTTGACATGCAAACCTATGATATCATACTCCTAGATATAATATCCCTAAGCATCTTCCATAACTCCAGTCCTCATATAATGATCAAAGTTGTTTTCATGTACCTCTAATTCTACAAGAAATGTGCATGTAATAATTATTGTTAGAACATGCATAACATAAAACATTTCATCAATTGGAATACAAGTTATTATTCATATATATTTATGAATAAAACAATGCACCAATTAAAAATTTAATTCCTTAGAATCATTCCTCTCTAAAACAACTTTCAAATGGTTGTACACATGCCTCATTCAGAGTTTTGAGGGAAAAGTTACAACATTCACAAGTTGTAATTTTCCACTCACTTATTTCTACAGAAATCTCTTTATTACTTTCTGAGAAATGTTAGTGCCCAATTCAAAATTATGAGTGGATAGATGTTTTATACTCCTTAATAATTTTCCATTGACCATTTGTTTGCTCAAATATAAGCTATGAGCTGAAATTTATGGTTTGGAGAAGTTTAGACTATTTTTCTCTTTTCATCTTTGTATGTTGCAGGTTCCTTATTTCTCTTCCTACACATTTTTATACACCTAGATCACCAATTTGGCTCCCTGGTTGTCTTCTATGAATCATAAGATTTCCATAGGATACTCCTGCACCCCAAACAGACTTGTGAGCAAGGATTTATTCCCTCTAGAAGTTATCTGGTGCCAAACTTTTACGTTAACTATTTCAGTTGTAACTTTCTCATACAAGCTCTATTTTGTGCATGGAGTAGTTCATTGGATATCTCTCTCCGAGTTATTTTATTTAAGTTTAAAAAACATCATTTAGGGCGTCAAAATCTCCCTGCGAGATATTTTACTATGTTAGTATCCCTTGAATATAAGTCATTTATCTCAAAATCGGATGAAATCTGAGCCGTTGATCCGCTAATGCTTTCCAAACCCCATGGATCAATTTCCACAATCAATCGAAAAATTAAAAAAATATGGACCATTGATTTGATCTCCATTGGCGATTGTTCGATCAATGATTCTCTTTGGAAAAACAACCTTGCTCGTGAATCTCCCTAATGTTCAATCATCGTCCATTGGCCATTGGCCTTTTCTCTTGGAAAATGACTATAAAACCTTGCTAAATCTACCAACCCGACCATCGACCATCGACCATCCTATTGGAACTTGGCTAACGAAAAAAATTCTCTAATTTAGATGACCCAACCATCGACCATTTCTTGGTTGATGTGGAAATTGTTGTCGTGGAATAACACATGGATTATTGTGTGGCATGACACATCATCACCCTCCTTTATTCATCGGCTATAAACCATTTCTCTTGTAAGAACCGATACTTCATCGAATCGGCCAACACCCGACCATCGATTGTTGGTGATTTCCATTGGTGAATAAAACACTTGACCAAATCGGTCGACCCCAACATCGACCATTGGTGAATATTCTTGCCCAACCCAAACACTTAGAAATTTTGACCAAATCATAGATGAATTTGAACTGTCGATCTCCCATTAAAAAATGATCTCGGGCATTAATATGTAAAAATTTGACCAATTCTATCGACACTTGATCATCGACCATCGACCATCAGATATTTCCTACGGTCAAACCAAAACGCTTTTCCAAACTTTTCAATCCAACCATCGCTCGTCGACAATTTCTCTTGGAGAATTTCCAACACTTAGAAATTTCAACCAAGTCTCTGATGAATCTGGTCTATCGATATATCATTCAAACTCATCCTGACCATTGATCTACTTCAACCTCCCATCATCAGAAAATGAATCTTGACTGCCACTTCATCTCATTTACCCAACTACCAAAAATCAATATAGGTCATTAATGTTCTCATCCTTCCAAATGGTTGAAACCTTATAATTTTTTAAATTTATCACAACGAATCTAGGTCATTGATCTCAAGATAAAACATGATCTCAGGTTTTGATTCTTAAAACTTTTCCCATTGCTACAATGACCATTAAAATGTGAAATTCGAACTTCCAAGTCGAATATCAACTCTGTAACTTGCATATTCACACCCCAGATCATCTCTTTGACTGCTTTGAGGCATTTAATGATCCAGGTGGATATTGGTGGCCACCCAACTATTCCAACTAGCTCCTCTTGTGAGTTCTTAGTTCAACATGTTCTTTTGTACTTCTTTGTAATTGTGGGGTCTACACTTTTGGGGTTATCTAAATCCCTACACATCTTCCAGGTGGATACTGGTGGCCTCCCACCTAATCCAACTCGCTTATTTTGTATGTTTTCATGTCAGCACATCTTGTTGTACTTCCAGGGATGTTTTAGGGCCCTAAACAATGTTTTTTTGGCTTTCCACAGTCAAACTATAGACAGAGTCAGATTTTGATGGCATAATGTGTATTTTTCCAAACTACCTTTCCAACGAGTTATCACGTACCTAAAATAGATATCATATGCAAAATTTACGACCCTGAGAAGTTAATGTACTAACTTACCCAAACGGGGCCCACATGAATTTTGGCGTTTCATTTCCTAGAGTTAGGTTTTTGGATGTCTAGGGTTTTGGAATTCATCTTTATCATAAAAAGGCCTTTAGAGCCTCATTGTAATTATCTTCTTGTGAATTAACACAACTTTCACATCTCTTCTCAGATATAAAGCTACCACCATTCTAGCAAGTCTTGCACTCTGTATTTTTACAGTCTCTTTACATTTATTTCATTGATAGAAATCAAGTATTGTTGTATTTATTTGTTTCTCGAGAGTTTCATGCGTATGTTTTTGTAATTTCTCTTCTTTCAATTCGTTCCAAAAATAATCTGGATCAGTGTCATTAGATCAGGCTTCTCTTGATCATTTTTCAATGCATGTCCCCGACAATGTTCGAGTATAGCCAATTGGGTCTTGAGCGTGTCTCTCTTGAGAAAAATCACTCTCTCACACCCAAGAAACCCTCAATGGTGGCATAAAAGAAAAATGGTGGAGCATAAGATTATATTAACCTATTGCTTGAGCAAGCTCTTGTGCGATAGAGGGACGGAATCATGGAGAATTTTTCTCACATCCTTCAATGTCTGCCAATAGCAATAGGGGCATCTTCATCAAGTGGCCATTTTGGAGGAACCTCTCCCTTCAAGGTACAATTTAATTTTGATATTCCCATATTTGAAGGTCATATATATGTTGATGCCCCAGAAAAATAGTTAAATCTATTAGGAGGTTATTTCTCTTTTCAAAAAAATTCCAACAGGGAAAATATCGCCTTCACACTCCTCAAGATTCTCCCCCATGTCAAACATTGGTGGGAATCTTGCTGGGAGCAAAGTTCCACAGAGGAATATGGAATATCTTGGGTCGAGCCCACTTGGGATTTTTTTGTGGATGCGGTCAAAGAAAAGTACTATCATGTTGATAACTATGAAGAATAGTACATGAGATACACCACACTGTGGCAAGAGAAGATCCAACAAGTACCGGAGTTCACAAATACTTTCTGTTAGCACAATAATTTGCACTAGAAAATTTGGTTATTTTTATGATCTATTTTGTAGCACTGGTGAATTAATATATTTCACGGCATCAAATTCCTCAAGCATCAAGACCGAGAGCCAAGTGCACCTATCATCAACACAAGACACAGGTTAGAAACTCCATGCACACATTAAAAAGCAAGCTTATGTGAATGGAGACTTCCCTAAAACAGAGGAGTGGCGCTACCAAATCCACATAGTTGAATTCATGATGGGAGCTACCAATTTCTCATGATTGTTTCACAGTGGCGCTACCAAATCCACATAGTTTAATTCATGATGGGCGCTACCCATTTAACAAAGTTATTTTTCAAGGATGCTTCAGCCAGTTTTCAGTGACTAACTTAAAACTTGTGTTGTGAACAAATGGGAAGCTATTTTTGAAAAATGGAGGTTTTTGTTCATCACATGCCAAATAAAAAAACCTTGTCTCAGTTTTTTAAAACGTGTTATGGTTAGAGATATATTATACATATAAGTGGTGCTATGAAATGTGTTGCGGAAACTATGTTCTAGACTGTTGAACTGATATTTTTGACCAGCTAACTTCGAGGAGCATTTTCGGGTGAACCAAGATGAATTTTAAAAATATGAATGAGGTTATTGTCAATAATGGACCCATGAACATTAACCTCTTTCTTTTTTCACACGGGTGTCACGGATTGGGATATTCAAAAGAATCTTTGAGCCCTATGTTTTCCATTTTCGTGATTTCCTGTTTGAGACATGTTTTTGTGACACCTATTCTGGCCAGTTGGAGATGAATTTAAAGATACCAAGAGAGGTTTTTTCTTATCACAAGAATATATACAAAAAAATCTCTCTTATGTTACACAAATATTATTTTTTGAGAATTACAAGTGGCCTTTTGAAGCCTATTTTTCAGAATTTTGCCTCCTCAAAAGCAGGAAATCAGTTAAAACGTGCCATTTTATGTTTGTAGTTTTGTCTATTTTTGGAAAGGGGTTGGAGTTAGAATGGGTGAGATGGAACAGAACTATATGGCTATATATTCATTGTACAAGAGGGTAGAGGGGTTGGATTCATGAGCCAAGAGAGGCTAGAGAGAGTAGGATTATGCAGTTTCTTTGTGTGTGTTCATTTGTAAGCCTGTGGGCATTTTATGATTGTAAGCATTACTGCTATTGGAGACTCATGAGAGCTGTGATTTCAGATTGTTATTATTTTTTTTATATATCTTATTATTTGAATACATTTCATATTTGAGGATCAAAGAATTCCAATGATTTATGGATCCCTAAGCAGCAGAGAATCTGTTGTATTTTTCCCATCAGTCATTGTTTATACTCAAGTATTTGTTGATTCATTAAATTGAGAGGATATGTGTTTAGTGAACATTATATATTATGTTTTCCTTCTTCATTCTTCCACCTATCAACATATAATCTTGTTTTCTGTTGAGAAAATTTAGTGCCTTCGATGAGTAGAATGTTTGTGACTCCATTGCCCATTGGTGTAGCCTACTGATTTGTAGTTTTCTACCCTCTCCCTTTCTTTATCCATATTGATGATCCACCTATTCAAAACAAAAATTATCTTTTACATTCTGATGGGTGTTGAGCTTACACTTTAGTAGTCAAAGTGTGACTTTCAGTGCTAACATTTTTTACGCCATTGTCAGGGACGCATTTGAGCAGATTGAAAATCTCCCTGGGAAGAACGACATTGCACAGCTCCAGCTTTATATGGTGACTAAATTTGGACACCTTCAAAACTGTACATTCACCATGGTGACACCATTATTCAAAATCTATTGGTGACTCCACTAGAATGAGACAAATTAAATGGCTATGGAGGCTATCCTGGCCAAAAGGTTTGCCCCACTCAATTTATCAACCATAGATGGTTATCCACATCCTGTGCCTCAAATTGATGAAGGGAAAGATCTACTACCCATATTTTATGAAGATGAGAATGACAGCCCTGTTGAGCATATTCAATAATTTCATGCTTTGATGCAGCAGCTTGACATCCATTATGAAGATATATTGATGAAAATGTTCATGTATTCATTGGATGGGGATACATGTAAATGGTATTTCTCATTACCCCCTTCCAGCATTTCATCCTTGAAGGATTTCCACAGAGTATTCAATGAACAATGAAAAACGTTTTATCCCTCTGAAAGTATTTGTCATAACTATTGTGAGGGATATGTAGAATGTGATCAATATTTGTTAGATTGCTCTGCCAAATATAAAGATGAAAAAGATTTTATTCACTGTCCAAATGAACGTATAAAGAATACTCCTGTATTCAGAGAGGACAACATTCATAACTTTGTTTCAGATGAAAATCATGTGTATGAACAACTAGAAGCAGGAGTTGTTGTTGTTCCTGAAATGGATATTTTTAACAGTTATATTCTTGATGAAATTACTATTTTAGAGGTTGATCATAGATATGAAGGGCAGCCCATTTTTGACGAATATTCTAGTGATGATGAGCAACAAGATTATATTATATTTGATCACTATGAATATAGGGAGGATGATGTAGAGGTTGGCCTTGTCATAGAAGACGTAACTCGAAGATTTGACCAGGAGCAACCCTTAGTTGAGGCACATGAAGAGATTGTTTATACACAGCCAGAAGTAAATCAACAGCTATCAGTGGATCAACAACCACATACGTCAATCCTTCTTCCACTTGTACCCATAGTTTACAGTAATCAACCTGAAGTGGAAGAAGAAATATGCTATCAGTCCCATGTTTTTTGTCACCATTTTCATGACCCTATAGCGGTGTATATGGAGTTGTATTTATCAAATTTTTTGGAACCTGTAAACTTTATTGTGTCAGCAATAGTCAAAGGAAATATAGGTAATTTTTTCAAACTACTATCATATTCCTCTTTTCTATTGTTAATCATTGGCATTATAAAGACTCATGTTAGAAAGTTGCTTAAATGGCTTTGGTGGAAGTTTGTCTTCACATAGCCCATTGTAAAATTTAGTTAGCTTAGGTTTTGTACATAAATAAGCTCCATCGAGAGCAGGTGTGTTTTCTTTCTGTTTGTAAGTAGAGTAGTATAAGTTGTTAGTATGTTGTATTCAACATGATGTATCAGAGAATGACTCCACAACCGAACACTAAGGCACTGGAGATGCAAAAAGAGGTCTTAGAGCCTCATAGGGAGGTCTCTATCCCCCATGGAGCCTATGTTAGCACAAGAATTTACAATAGAAAATTTGGTTATTTTTACGATTTATTTTGTAGCACTGGTGAATTAAGAGATTCTGCAGCGCCAACTTCCTCAAGCATCAATATTGATATCCAAGCACACTTGTCATCAACACAAGACATGGGTTAGAAACTCCATGCACACATTAAAAAGCAAGCTTATGTGAATGGAGACTTTCCTAAAACAAAGAAGTGGCGCTACCAAATCCACATAGTTGAATTCATAATGGGTGCTACCAATTTTGCATGAATTTGTCACAGTGGTGCTACCAAATCCACATAGTTGAATTCATGATGGATGCTACCCATTTCGCAGAGTTATTTTGTAAGGACGCTTCTGCCAATTTTGAGTGACTAACTTAAAACTTGTGTTATGAACAAAGGGGGAGGTATTTTTGAAAACTGGAGGATTTTTTGTTCATCACATACCAAATAACAAAATCCTCTCTCATTTTTTTAAAATGTGTTATGGTTAGAGAGATATTATATATATAAGTGGAGCTACATAATGTGTTGCAGAAACTTTGTTCTAGACTGTTGAACTGATATTTTTGACCAACTGACTTCCAGGAGCATTTATGGGTGAACCAGGATGAATTTTAAAAATATGAAGGAGGTTATTGTCAAAAAAGGATGCATGAATATTAACATTTTAATTTTTTCACACAGGTGTCACGGATTGGGATATTCGAAAGAATCTTTGAGCCCTATGTTTTCTATTTTTCGTGATTTCCTGTTTGAGACATGTTTTTGTGACACCTATTTCGGCCAGTTGGAGATGAATTTAAATAAACCGAGAGAGGTTTTTATTTATAACACACTTATATACAAAAACCTCTCTCAGAGTTTACACACCTATTATGGTTTTATAATTACAAGTGGCGTTTTGAAGCTTATTTTTCAGAATTTCGCCTCCTGAAAAGTAGGAAATCAGTTTAAACATGTCATTTTCTATTTGTAGTTGTTTCTATTTTGGGAAAGGGGTTGGAGTTCAAATGGTTGAGCTGAAAAGGAACTATATCGATATATATTCATTTTACAAGAGGGTAGAGGGGTTGGATTCATGAGCCAAGATAGGCTAGAGAGAGTAGGAGTAGGTAGTTTCTTTGTGTGTGTTCATTTGTAAGCCTGTGGGCATTTTATGATTGTAAACATTACTTCTATTGGAGACTCATGAGAGCTGTTATTTCAGATTGTTATTATTTTGTTTATACATCTTCTTATTTAAATATATTGGATATTTGAGGATCAAATACTGCTAATGATTTATGGATCCCTAAGCAGCAGAGGATCTACTGTATTTTGTCCATCAGTCATTGTTTATACTCAATTATTTGTTGATTCATTAAATTGAGAGGATATTTGTTTAGTGAACATTATATATTATGTTTTCCTTCTTCATTATTCCACCTATCAACATATAATCGTGTTTTCTATTGAGCAACTTTAGTGCCTTCAATGAGTAGAATGTTTGTGACTCCATTGCCCATTAGTGTAGCCTATTGATCTACAGTTTTCTTCCCTCTCCCTTTCTTTCTCCATATTTTTGATCCACCTATTCAAAACCAAAATTATCTTTTACATTTTTATGGGTGCTAAGCTTACACTTTAGCAGTCAAAGTGTGACTTTCAGTGCTAACAGTTTCCATACCTTGCACACCAACATGGGTATCAAAGACTCTAAGAGGCACATGGTTCTGAAATACCGTGGGTATATGCATAGGTACATCCAAACCAAAATGGATTTCCTAAACATCTCATCATTGGGAGCTTCCTGTTGATATGCTTTCAAAAATGAGAAGAAATTTAGGCACCATAAAAAATGGGAATTCGGGTGTGCAAATCTGCAACAAATAAAGCATGGTAAAGAAGACCCTCACCAAAAGCCTCTAGACAACCAGTACTGGACACAGAACAAAAAGGGTAAATGGAAGATGAAGGATGACACTAGGAAGTGGTATGACTTCCACAAATCCCCTGGCACAACACCGATGAATGTCGCTTGAAACAGTGATTGGTGGTCGAGCTCAAACACACAGAGCCAAACCCTGGTTCGGAATCCGATCCAGAAAATATTGAAAATAGATAGATCATCGATGCAAACCCTACATCTACTATCATGACCACAATAATTCAACCAAAAGAATTAGTAGATCCTGAAGAGGGGGAGAACCTCTTCCATTCACAGATGTGGGTGAATGGGAACCTATTACATTTCATTATTGATAACAATATCCAGAAGAACCTCATCTCAGCTAAGGTCATCAAACAGTTGGGGTTGTCAACAGAACCACACCCACAACCATACAACATCAGGTGGCTTCACCAGGGACGGCATCTCTGTGTCAACCAGCAGTGTCACCTGTCCTATGGTATCCAACCCTTCAAGGATGAGGTAGTGTGTGATGTTTCCCATCTTGATGTATGTGATGTTTTTTTGGGCCAACCATATATGTGGAGACATCATGATGTCTATGATTCTAGACCCCTTAGTGTCATTATTACTCTTGGAGGTCAGCCTTATAGGATACCAGAGGTAGTTCTGACTACTGCTCCACCAAAATAGTGTCGCAAGGTAATCTATCAGACTGCAAAATTCATCCTATTCACAATTTGTTCAAAGGATGCACAAAAGATCGCTACAACCACTACAACCTCAACACTTTCTATCCAGAAAAAATAGATTGTCACAGAGAAAGAAGATATTGTCTCTTCACCTACAATGGTTCCTACACAATTCCCCGTCAAACCCAGAGACAACAAGTTGGTGGAACATATTCAACCCCACCATAAACAAGTTTGTGACAGTCCTCCACAGACCAAACAACACAACTTCTCCAACAAGGCACGCAGCTCACCAAGCTTCAGATTCAAAAAATTATTTCCCCTCTTCCCTGGGCACTCAACACAATGGATATCATTGCTTCCTAAGGGGGGAGGATTGATCTAGGTGGATATCGGTGGCCACCCACCTATTCTAACTGGCTCCTCTTGTTAGTCCTTATTTCAACACATTCTTCTATACTTATTTGTAATTGTGGGGTCTATAGTTTCGGGGCTATCTGAATCCATACACATCTTTCAGGTGGATATTGGTGGCCTCCCACCTAATCCAACTGGATTATTTTGTATGTTTTCATGTTAGCACATCTTGTTGTACTTTCAGGGCCGTTTTGGGGCCCTAAATAGTCTTTGTTTGGTTTTCCATAGTCAAACTATAGACGAAGTCAAAGTTTTATGGAGTAATGTGTAGTTCTCAAAAATACCTTTCTAATGGGCTATCACATTCCTAAAATGAAGATCATATGAAAAATTTATGACACCGAGAATGTACTAACTTACCCAAACGGGGCCCACATGACTTTTGGTGTTTCATCTCCTAGGGTTAGGTTTTTGGATGTCTAGGGTTTTGGAATTCATGTTTATCATAAAAATTCCTTCATAGCCTCATTGTAATCATCTTCTTGTGAATGAATGCAGTCGTCACATCTCTTCTCAGAGATAAATTTGCCACCATTCTAGAGAGTCTTGCACTCTATATTTTTATAGTCTCTTTACAATTATTTCATTAATAGAAATAAAGTATTGTTGTATTTCTCTATTTTTGGCAAGTTTCATGAGTATTTCATTGTAATTTCTCTTCTTTCATTTCGTTTGAAAAATAATCAGGATCATTTAAACTCAAAATTTTCCCACGAATTTGTGGATTTTACTCTAATTCCTCTATTTCCCCAAATTCACATAGACCAAAGTCCACAACAACGAATTTTTCCAATACTCACTCGTGTTGTCCCATACAAGCCCAATGTTTGAATAAGAGGCTCTGATACCATAATGTAACATTCCTCAACCTAGCTGAGGTCCATTACGTGCGGAAATACTCATTAAAACAAAAATTTTAAAGCTAATTATTTCCCTGTAGCTTCTAGCTACAAGTTACAACTAGATTTAACTAATGTCTATCACCATTATTTAGATGAATCTACAACATGCTAAAACAACATGAATGTAACTTAAATAATTCAACACAACAACATATAAATTCTTATTAAACACATAGTGCATGCACAACAATTTAACTCATAAATACAACACATAAATAGATAAAACACCTATCTTTTAAATTCAGTTTTGAAACCAGTTGCTTGGGAGAGACATTCCACCCAACCATACACTTATTGTTCCAAATATAAATAGAAAGTCACCCCTGAGATAGGGCTAGAAAGACACAAAATAGGGTGGTCTCCCACTATCCACTCATAGCTCAGAAAATCCCACAACCCATCGGTATTCTCCTACATCTATCTCAATTTTCTACCAACTCTCTTTCTCTTGACCTACCCAACACAAGGAAAGAACCCTTTCACTGATCTCAATCCCTCGAGCATCCCATTCGTTTATCAGGGTCTCTCTAGCATAGGTAACCAAGAATCTCTTTGTTGGGAACTCAAGGTATATCACTGCTAGGAAAACTACCACCAAAAAACAACAAACACTTGTTGTTAGAGTACAACTCACACAGGAGTTCACTCTTCGGGCTTGAAAACATAGTTCTTCAGTATTCAGCTCTAAAAATACTCCAACATTCTTCAAAATTATCCCTTCGTGGATGCTCCATCTCCAATCTCTTATTTTCTTATCTCTGCTTGTTGTTCATGCCAAAACTGATCGTCTAAAACAATTATAACTTCCCATATGAATTTCCTTGCCTTGGCTCACTTTCTTGACTCACACACTTCTTTGAGCTGATTGTATTCATCCCCCATGCTCCCAATAACTATGGGATGTGACTTCTCACACCCACCCTCTTACATTCATTCAATGATTGGCTTTGGGAACACTTAATCGAAAAATAGAGTTTAATACATATTGGTAATAAAATTCAAAAATGTGGGTAGAATTAGTAGATATGGGTGATTCCCCCTTGGACCTCTCTATTATACATTATCGTATACCCTCCCCTCTCTTTTGGATTAATTCATCCCCCATCTATGGCCATGTCCCCTTAGGAGCTGGAATCACATTTTATTATTAAAATTCATAAATTATTTTCGCGTAAACATAGCCCCATCATAATGCATGCATGGCTCTTCACATTCAACTACTTTCTGCAATCATCGGAAATGTGAGCCTAAGAAACATATCCAAACACACAGAGGTGGATGATTGAAGGCGTATTTCCACACCATCATTAGAATGGAGTCACGGAAGGAACAACTTGAGTCGAAATGCAATTGAGAAAATAGTTTTCACAATATACCTCATTAGCCCAGAAGTGAGGAGGCATAATTTTATCCTGCAAAAGACATCTAGCCATTTTGATTAACATTTGATTCTTGTGTTCAATTATGCCATTTTAGTGAGGCATGTGAGTAATCAACTGCTACCATTCAATACCAAATCGAATCAGGTATTCTTCAAAAATTTGATTTATATATTCACCATCATTTTCGGATCTCAAGCACTTGATGGGTCAGCCACATTGCTTTTCAACAAAGGCCCGAAACTCCTTGAACTTTTCAAATACAA
>SNQJ01S0007289.1:100571-114033 GCA_010110895.2 Picea sitchensis | reverse complement strand
TGATAGACCATAGAATATCCGGATGGATCTTGATAGAACCCAAAAAATTACTAAGTCCCAATCCATGGACTAACTAGTTGAGAAATCATGAAAATATTCGAAAGGGATTTCAACCATCGATTGGGTAGGAAGAGTAAATATAAACCCTTCATCGACTCGGATTGATCGTTGGGAAATGACCAAGATCTAGAATTTCTAAAAGTTCAGTGATGACGATAAAGGTCAGAGACTAAAATACAATCGTCGATTCGATGAAAGAGGGAACAAAGAGACCTACATCGTCGATGATACACATATCATTGTATGTGATCGAAAGTGGGATAGGACAGTTTCACCAGAGAAATTTCAATGATGTAGCGGCATAAGGATTGACGAAGACCTTAGATTAGGACCATGTGAATGTATTCTCCATCGTTGATCTTTGGAATATCACACTTAGATTAATAATGAGGAAGAGGATGTTCTAACATTGCGGCCTACCTACTCGGTAGTCTGTGTGTAAAATTAGTGATAGTTGTTGATAGAATATTGGTAAATGAGAATAATAAGGGTCACACTAGACAAGGAAGTCCCTTGAACCTTCATTTTAAACTAATGATCATCGTATCTATAGGATAGTGTTTCTGGACCGTTGATGCTCAAGGTATCATCGTCGGAGGTAGAGGGATTGTAAGTGGAATGTCTTCTATGGAGTGTAGACAACAAACTAGGATAGAGAATGTTGATATCCATCGATATAATCGAAGATGATATGACTAAATTTGGACCATTTATTCCTATTCAATGTAGTTAGGGTCTAGGCGTTAAAACTGTAGGGTGAAGGTTTAATATCCACCCTTCAACCGTCGTAGTTTCCCCTAATTCATATAATGAATGTAAAGGAAGAGACAAGTGTTAAATTACGGATAAGTTGAATCACCAACTCACCTAGGACCATAGGATGAGGGGTTCGTGGATCGTTGGATCTGGTAAAAGGGTCGATCACTGTCTTTTCGTCGGGACAATCTGCATGTGTAGTGGTACTTTTCCAAAGTGAAATTCGACGACAACGATAGTCTTATGTGGATAGAAGCTCCATTGCGATGAGATGAGACAGGTGTCACATCGGTGTCGTGATACTTCCATGGTAGAGGTAACGGGTGATGAACTTCCACATGGATGCCACATGGGAGTGTAGTTTATTTTGACTATGAGATCCTGGGGAAATTCAGAAGACCATAACTTTTGATCTCAAGCTAGGAATTAAGCATGATTACAGTCGTTGGAAAGATCTTATAGAGAAGAAGATGATTGTACTGTCGAGGGGAGACTTTGAGATAGTCTAAGAAAGGATAAATCTNCCTGGGGAAATTCAGAAGACCATAACTTTTGATCTCAAGCTAGGAATTAAGCATGATTACAGTCGTTGGAAAGATCTTATAGAGAAGAAGATGATTGTACTGTCGAGGGGAGACTTTGAGATAGTCTAAGAAAGGATAAATCTTAATTCTTCATCCCTTAAAATGTTTCTTAGGGGGTTGGGTGTGTTACAGACTCTTCATGCCATCATCCCTATCTCCTACCTCATCCATAGCCTTGAACCTTGCTTGTCCCAATCCTCATAGAACCCAAGTTGATAGCCAATTGTGTTGTGAAAATCCAATTTGAATCACACATCCCCATTGGGACTCTTTTGATCCCCAAAATATCCCAATGATAGGTGAAGGGACATGCTTGCAATCTGGTTCCTCCCATACCATTTTGTTTTCCTTGGAGTTTTCCCCTTGAGGCTAGTTTTCCAAATTTCTTACCATAATCTATGAGTCACTTATTATTTTTGTTGTAGAATTGAATCTTCCTTCAATCATTCAAGAGTATGAAATTTAAAGTATTGAACAATGGGGAGAACCTAATTTTACTCTTCTCCATCCATCATGGAGGGTTCAAACAATCTCAAATACTCCATATTGACCACCGAGATAATCTACATATAAGGAGGAATTCTCAACTTGAAAGAAATTGCATTTACTTTCTTAATATGTTAAAAGGTCTATCATCTAAGTTGCTTGAGTTTCTCACAAGGTCTTGACTCAGTTAACCTTTTATATGGCATGTGCATTCATGAGATATTAAATAATTCCCCTAATTTAACTATATATTGATCAATACTTCCCAAAATCCTTTTATTGAACCCCACTCCCAATACATATTTCCAATAAAAAAACTTGTTTTACTAGATAACCCTTTTATATCCCCCAATACCTATAAACTCCCCATGATATCCTCCATCCCCCCCACCCCACCAATACCCACAATATATTAACTTTATTTTCCATAGTTTTAAACCCCCTTTATGAATGAACATGATAACATATTGGTCAACAAGGTGAATCCCCCATGGAGCTTCTTTACTACTCTTTGTAATTTTTCTTTGTGGAGGTAAAGTCACACCTTATCTCCAACATGAAACTTATGATATTCTCTATTCTAGTCATGTATGGCCTTATATTATTTTTGTTTTCTCTCAGACTACTCCTCTATCTTCATATGTATATACCTGATCTTTCCCACACATGTGCTTCCCTTCTTCTCATATCCTTGCAACTTGACTTCATCATTCTACTATCCATACACAATGTCAAATAGTGAGGGAGGTATATAACCAAAACAAGTCTCAAAAGGTGGTTTCTTAGTGGAAGAATGAAGTGCTTGATGATATGAATGTTGGATGTACACAAATTTTCCATTCCAAGGAATTGGATGCTTGCTATTGTACCCTCTCAACAATTGTACCAATGTTTGGTTGATAAATTTCATTTTTTCTTTGTCCTAAGGATGAAATGCAGTGTAATATCTCAACCTTGTATACATTCTCTCCCAAACTGATATCCAAAACCTACCCAAAAACTTGATATCTCAATCATATATGATGGATCTTGGAAATCCAAAACGTACCCAAACATGACTAAAATATAACTCAGTTTCTTCCCATCCAGATATCATCTTATTTCATGGATTGAGTACACACATCTTCTTGAAGTGGTATACCATGACAAAAAAATATTCACAGCCTCTATGGAACATAGGCAACCCTCCCACAAAGTCCATGGAGATGCTTTCCCAAGGCTTTCTTAGTACTATCAGTGGCATATAGAGTCCAAGATTTATGTTTCTTGTTCTTGTGTTTTAAAGAACACAACCTCTAACAAATATAGCCACCTTCTCCTGTATCTTTGGCCAATACACATTCCTCTGCAAATTTTCCACTGTCTTCACTACTCCAAAATCTACATCAATCTTGGATGTGTGAGATTCCCTCATTAAATGAAGTATTTTTACTTATGGTATGCACAACTTATCCAACTTTTACAACATCCCATCTTGGATGTGATATTAATTTCCTTACATGGTAGTGATCGGTCTCTCCTTCAATTTCCTATAAACTCCTCTAAAATCTTCATCTCCCTCATAATTTTCACTCAACAATTCATGAGTGAAGGGCTCAAGTTGCATGATTAGTCCAACGACTATGATATTCTTTAGTGGGGTCATGAAATAATATCAACTAACTTGTTTGTAGCTCCTTTGTTTTACCTAATTAGTAGGTGGAATTGTTGAAAGAATCCAAACCACTTGTAATGTATCATTTTTCTACATATTTCTTTCATTTTGCAAGTACTGTAGGGATTGGTGATGAATGTGTATGATGGTATCTTTCCCTGGGATGTAGTGTTTCCACTTCTTCACTAATTGCACAATCACAGAGAGATATTTGTCATACATGACGTATTCAAGTACTTCTCCATGAAACAAATATGAATGATAGCATACATGCCTCCCTCCTTGCATAAGGACTACCCCTAATGAATATCCACTATCATTGGTCTCTAGTTCAAATGATCACATGGTGAGGACCAAATCATTGTTGATCTTCCTCTTTAGGTCTTCAAATGCTCATTTTTTTGGCTTACTCCAATGAACTATATTCCCCTTAGAATTCATGGCGTGCAATGGTGCTTCTATGGATAAATTTGCAATGACCTTCCTCAAATATTGAGTTGTTCCCATTAAAATTTTAATATATGTGAAACTATCAAGAATATGCCATTGGATTTGCAATCTTGTCCAAATCCAACTCATATATCCTCCACTAATCACGTTCCAAGATAAATCATGTACTCCTCCCCAAACTCACACTTTTTCAAATTTGCAATCCATTGATTCTTCTTTAATGTCTCTTGTATCTACATCACATGTGAGATGTGCTTTTGCCAAGTATTACTAAATATTAGTATGTCATACATGTATAATGTTACAAATGATTTAATAAAAGGATGTAGCATATCATTAATCAATCTCATGAAAGTTGCAGGTGCATTACATAAATCAAAACACATCACTAACCACTCGTACAAACCTTGTCTTACCTTGTATTGAGTGTTGCCTTGCACGCGTCTTCTACCTTAATTATCACTTGATGGTATCCTGACTTGAATTCAGGTGTGGTGAAGAACTTGGATTGTTTCAACTAATTTGATAAGTTATAAGTCTTTGGCAGAGGATATCTAATCTTGATGGTGATTTTGTTTAGGGAACGATAGTCAATGAATATTCTCCAAATATCATCCTTCTTTGGCACCATGATGATGGGTGAATTGCACAAAGACATATTGGGTTTGATGAATCATTTCTCTAAGAACAATTGTAATTTCTTATTCACTTCATTTTCTTCAATGATGGAGTGCCTATACAACCTAATGTTTGGCAAGTGTAACTCTGAAAACAACTAAATCTCGTGGTCAACCTTTCTCATAGGTGGTGTCCTTTGAAGTTATTGGAACATCTCTTTCTAATATTCGATTAATTGTTTTAGATGGTGGAACTACTTGCCACTTCATCCTTCCAAGAATTCCTTTATCTCCAGCTCACTTCCTTCTCCTTGTTGATTTCCTTCTCTAAAAAATAACAATACAAATTTATGTGTGCTGCCAATGATTATGTTGACTTGATGAGAACTAATCAAAACGAGTTTAGCTTTGTCCTTGTTTAAATGTATGCCTCATTCCTTCCCATATTTAACAAGCTTATAATGGTTTTAACTCCGCCAATGATGGCATCTCTTACGTACAAGTATGGGCTTCTCAATATGACTCCACACACATCCATTGGAACCACATCTGCTACTACTTTATCCATGAAGTTTTGGTTGATGGAAAACTTGAATCTGCATTGTTTTTCTACTCTTAATTCTATAACTTGTCTTACACATCCCAAAGAATATTGTTTTGTATGGTCATGAGTCTCTAAACCAATCATTTCAATCAACTGTGTAGAGATAAAATTAGATTGTGAGATGGGATCAAAAAATCAATCTACCTTACTTTGTTTCATGTAGATCTTGACGCAGAATAACTCTATTATCTCCTTCTCTTCCTAGTGATTGAAACCAACCAGTGCTACTTCCTTTTGAAGAGTAGTACAACAAATATTTCCTTCCAAGTTTAAGGTATTGTACACCTTATCCTTGGTATTTACAATTCTTCTTCTTCCCTTTCTAAAAGTTCTTGGGGCACTTATTCAGGTGAAATTTTTAGTAGTCTTCCCCAATGCATCCCTTTTTCTCATAATCTTTGTGTTACTTGATAGAAGGGATTGCTTCTTATGTTTCCACCACAAAATTATTGTCGGTCCGCTTTTTTTTCTTTCCTTTTCTCTACTACTCGTGTAATTCTATTAGCTTAAATGTATGTTGGACTCTTACTTCAGCTTGTCTCCTTCAAAGTATTGTTTTTGAACACTTGCTTCATCAATTGTATTAGGATTAAACAACATCAATTGTTTATATATTTGAAGATGCAATGCTCCCAAATATTTTATCAACATATCTGGACATTTTAGAGAGACACCCAACTATATCATTGTGTTCTTGAATTCTATAACGAGCTCTTAGACTGGATTCCTTTTTCTTTGCCTAAAGTAGTGCCATGCAATTTGTTGGTGTTCCTCATATCCAATCGAGTATAATCAAATTTTGATCAAGTCCTTAAACACCTCTCAATCATTCACCAGTGAATCATTTTCTAGTGTGCTTCCTGCTGCATCACTATCCCACCGTGCCAAAGCATGACCTTCAAGATTTAATCTAGTTAATGAAATCCTCTTCTCTTCAGTGACTTCGTGTACATTAAATTGCATCTCCATCTGTTTGAACCATTGGTTTAATTTGATAGCATAAACTTCTCCATCATAAGGCTTTATGTCCACCTTAGCCTCTAAATGGAAAGTCATTAGAATTTTTTTATAGCTACATTCTCCCATATTTGTCTCTGTGTTGAACTTTGACTCTAGTTTCTTCTTTTTCTTGAACTCTTCCAGGTTAGCCTTGTGTTCTTCATGTTCAATCTCTATTGAAGGTGCTTCCATCCTCTTCGCTACTATAACTTGTGTTTCCATCACTATAAGTGTGGAAATTATCTTCTCTAACTAATCCAACCTAACCTTGGGATCTTCTTCTTGATCTTGTCCCTTTGTTGGAGTTTGAGGCACAATTGGGTGTTGGAATGAGTGAAATGCCTCATTTTAGGCTCTAGACTCTACAGAGGAAGAGGGCTGAATTAAATCCTGGACGTCGTGTTAATGTTGATGTTGAGACCAACGGACATAGCAGATGAGGGAAGAGTTTTTTTTACCGCTCTCATTACAAGGTCCATTTATGCATTGTGTCGTTGTTCATGTTCCTGTAGTTGGTGCGCTTGCTGCTCGGTTTTCAACTTAAGAGAGTAAATTTCCTCCTTCTGTTTCTGCATTTGATCTTGGAGCCTATCTATGGAACACTCTGAACAATGGAAATTCCCCCTATCACATCGCCACATAATTATGTTGGGGTGGGAATGGACTACGAACCAGAAGCACCAAGGTAAGATCCAGCAGCAACCAACAGAGTCACCACCTTTGAAATTCAAACACTCTCCTTTCAAAGAAATAGGGAAAGATAAAGTCAGAAGGTCGTGAAGATTGAAATTTGAAGTCATGTTGGAAATGAAGTGCAAGGCACGCGAGTGACTAACGAGAGGAGAGGTTAGGGCATTGTACCATAAAAATATCCAGATCGTGTGAGGAGGGGTGTAGGAAGGAGTTCGTAGTAACAAGTACCAAAGTTGACGAGAGGGAAAGGTCGAAGTGTTCAAATGCATATGTGGGGGAGAGATCATAGTGTTTATATGAAGCATGAGGAGGGACGTGTGAGATGATGTACATCGTTCGTGAAAAGTGAAGACATGTGGAGGTAGGATGGTGTGTGTTTTGACATGTTGAGGGTGATTGGGGAGGGAGAGCTTGCACGAAAAAACATTCAGGAGAGGTGGCCTGAAAGGTGAAAAATGATTAGGGGATGGGAACATGGCTAAAAGAGGAATTGAGTTTTAGCTTCCCGAATGAAAATGATTTTGATCCTTTAGCAAGGGAATCAAAAATAGTTTTTTGAGTTCGTAGCACATGATAATAGGAAATTTTGTCAAATTATTTTGTGCAGATCTTTGATTCGAAGAAGAGTTCTGGAGATATTGGGGTGCACCATCTTGAGAGATTTGCAGAGTCTCGTTATAATCAAATCAGAGTCGCCAATAACTCTGATTCTTGTAGATCTATTCTTTAGAATGAGACGAAGTCCCATGTAGGTTATGAGGACCTCTACATGGTTATTAGTGGTTTTTCCTAGACCCCAACCAAATTCCAAGACCTTGTTTCCTTCAGAGTCGAAGACAACTCCCCCCGCACCTATCACCCTTGGGTTTCCTGTCGAACCTCCATCGAAAAATAAGAGGAGAGATTGTTGTTGATGTTTTCAATGGAGGAAGTCTTGATTGGAAAAATGCGATTTCCAATTGAAATGTGTTGACATTGGGTGGGTGCAAATGGCGAGGAGATTACCTAAGATGCTAGTTATCCAAATATTCTCTGAGTCTGTAAGTGGGGCTTTATTAACAGGAAGTTTATTTTGAATAGTAAAACCTTCTGAAAGGAGACCACAAACTTGTGCGAGAATCCAATGTGGGGGAAGATATTTGTTTTGGAAAATGGCCTTGTTTCTTGCTAACCAAATTCCCCAGCAGATGAAATTTGGAGTCTACCTCCAGAGATTTGCAAAAAGGAGTTTTTTATTGAAGCTGCCAACATATATTTTCTTCCAATGAACAAACATATCATTCAAGTTGGAAGGAGAGTGGAAAAGAGATCGAAGAGGGGAGATCATGAGGTCCCAAATCTGTATGGAGAGGGGACATTCAAAGAACAAATGTTGAATTGACTCCTCAGAAGCCATACATAGGGCGCATCTAGATGGTCCAGCAATGCCTCACTTTTGGAGATTTTCATCTATTAGAATTTTGTTGTGTACCATGACCCAGATAAAGGTGTTAATTTTTGGAAGAGATGGTTCAGACCACACAAAGGACTAGATCTTGGAGGGAGTTGGACCAAGGATATCTGCGAGAAGACTAGCACATCTTTGTTTGATTGAATATTTTGACAATCCCCAATAGCGAGTATCTCTACATTGTAAGTTTAAAGGGTCACATCCAGAGAGATGATCAAGGAGGGTGGGTAGAAGCAGGAGGATTTGAGAAAGAGGCGAAAGAACTTTCCAAGAGTGCCATAGACTATTTATTGTCCATTCAGAGAAATCCTTTAGCTTGGAGAATCCATTGGAAAGAAACCAGAGTCTAATAGGATTAAGAATTTCAATTTTTTCCAAGGTGTCGTTCCAAAAATGCTATATGTCCATACATTGATGAGGGCTCCATTCCTAGGAGTCCAGGAAAGATTTGATTGTATCAGAGGAGTTTTTCGTTCTTATCAGTTTCCAAATAGGGAAGCCTTTTGAAGGGAGAAGGGGGGGTGTCTAGACTATGAATTCTAGGGGAGCCGATGTATTTGGATAAGATATCTTGCTTCCACCAATCCAAAGAGTCAGACATGAGACATCAAACCAACTTTGCTCCAAAAGATGTATTCATAAGAGAGGGGTTGTGAAAGGCCAAGCCACCTTTGCCTGAGGTTTGACATACAGTTTCCCAATTGACAAGATGACATTTTTTGTGTTTATTTTCCCACCTTCCCAAATAAAACCTCAAAKATATTTTGATATTTTTTCAAGGATTCCTTTGGGTGCTAAAATCCTTGCACAMTGAAAAATAGTTAGAGAAGACAAAATAAATTCGATTAGAATGATTTTACCTGTTGGGTTTAACCAGTGAGCTCCCRAAATTTGAATCTGGATAGCTAATTTGTCCAAGACTTATTTYCAATCCCATGAGAAGGTTTCACTTTGAAAGACAGGAATGCCAAGATAGATGAAGGATTTCCAATTTACAATGGTTGGAAATMCAAAAATTCTAGAGATGATGTATTTTTGGTGCCCTGGTATATTCCAACCATATCTTATTTTGTTKWTATTTATTTTCCCTCCTGAAGMTATTAAGAAGATGTCCATAATCCGTTTGAATCTTMTGGCAATAATGGGGGAGGATAATCCTAATAGAAGAGTGTCATCTGTGAATTGATAATGATTTATAGCTTTGACTCCTGGAGCAATTTGAATCCTTGGGAGGTTCCCCAATCTATGCTCCTCTTCCAGTTTGTGACTTAAAGAGTCATCCATGAGAATATAAAGGGAGGGTGTCAAGGGACAACCATGTTTGAGACCCATACTAGATTTGAAGAAGTGCAATGGCCGACCATTTATCATTGGGGCTATCCAAGGGGAACCGATACAAGCGTTCACCCAATCTATGAATTCCAAGGAGAATCCATATCTTACTAAAACCATGTAGAGAAAGGAGGGCCTAACATGATCAAAGGAATTTTCCATATTAAGTTTGATAACCATTCCTTTGTCTTTGCGCTCTCTGATGGAATGAATAGCTTCTTGAACTAAAATAATATTGTCTGTGATTTGATTTTTTTCCATGAATCCACCTTGATTATTAGAGACCAATTTCGAGAGGAGGGGTTTTATTCTTGAGGCAATAATCTTAGTAAGAATTTTGTAGGAGGAGTTGCACAAAGATATTGGCAGGAATTTGGATAAATTAGAAGGGTTTGTTTCCTTCGGGATGAGAGCTGAGAATGTTGAATTGGTAGCTCCTACTTTATTTTTATGGAGGGTGTAGTTTAGCATCTGTTGGAGATCATGCTTTATTAAGCTCCATAACTGTTTGTAGAATCTGATGGAAAAACCATCTGGGCATGGAGCCTTATCTTGATCAAGGATATTGATGGCTTGAAGAATGTCTTCCTCTGAAATCTTTTGAGTTAGAAGCTCATTGTCTTTTGTTGTTATTCAAAGTGGACTCTAACATCTCATGGGTAACTATTTTTTTTTCTTCTTGATTTCTTTGAGAGTATAGATCTACAAAACGCTGGCATGTTGTCCATTTGATTTGATTGAACTCTTCAAAGGTTTGTCCATACTCTGTTTGGATTTTTGACACTGTGCTCTTTTTCTTCTTTGTTGATCTTGTTTGTGAAAGAACAAGGTATTCGAATCTCCATCTTCTAACCACAGACTCCTGGATTTTAGTCTCCAATTTTCTTCCTCTCATCTCATTGCAGAGTGTAGATTTTGAAAAGATTATTTTTTCCCTGAGTAAAGCTTCATGGGTTACTTCTTCATTCTCAATTTTCTTTTGAATTTATGTTAATTCAGAGAGTCTAGACTAACTTTCTTTATTAGGGGGAATAAAGGTTGTTTTAGCCCATTCTTTAAGCACCAGTTTGACTTCTTTAAGCTTTCTTTCCCAAAAAAAAATTGGAGAACCACTGGAAGGAGAGGACTAGGCTTGATGACCTAAAATTGGAACTTAGGGAGAATCAAGCCAAAGGGATTGAATCTGAAGGGAAAAGGAGCAAAGTTTTGGGGAGGGGAAAAATGGAGGGAGATGGGTTTGTGGTCAGAGATGACGGAAGGAATGATAGGAGGAAATGATGAAAGGGGAGATAAGGAACTCATTGTTGATGAGGAACCAATCCAGTTGGGTTGCTATATGATTCAAACTGACCCATCGATTATTCCAAGTGAATTTCCATTTTTGAGGGTGAATATCCTGAAGATCCCAGTGAGAGATAAGATCTGTAAGTTTTTCACTTTGGGGATCTCTCACCCCTCTTTCGCCCCTCTTTTATTCCTGGGAGAGATTGGTATTAAGGTCCCCTCCCACCACTATTGAGGACAAATCCAAAGAATCTCGAATTGCAAACAGGGTGGTCCAACAATCTATCTTATCAGGGTATCTATTTGGCATGTAGATATTTATAAGGGAATTTTTTTTGTTAGTTTCTTTATTCTTCAAAACTGTAAGAATCTAATGATTTTCACAATGAGTTACCTCTTTTCCCAAGACTGTGCATCCCAGAGGGTCAAGATACCTCATGAAGCACCTCCTGAACTGATGGCTATTCCTTCACCTGATCGGAGAGCTTTCTTGGCTTGTTCTGGTGCTGAAGCATCCTCCATTTTTCATTTCCTGGAGGAGAATTATAAAGGGATTTTCTATTTTCACAATATCTCTGAGGGCTTCGAACTTGGAGCTACTGCTGAAGCCTCTCCAATTCCATGAGAGGATTTTCATTGACAATAGGAGGAGGGGTTTCGTCCGCTTGAGAGAGGGTGATCAACTATTTTTCTTCTGCCTTTTTTCCCTGCATTATTGAGTGAAATTTCAATGGAGTGTTGCTTTCTAAGAGATTTTTATTTGTTAGCAAAATATTCCCTGACATTTTTGTTTGTGTGCCTTCCTGACTTTCTGATATTTTCTGCTATGATTTCACCTTCTTCCATCTCTACCTGTGTTGTTCCTTTAGTTTTTGTTTTTTTTCTGCAGGATCTGGTGGATCTATTTCCTTGACTTCTTCCATGTATGCTTCTTGAAAAATTTATTCATCTCATGATTCTTCCCCAACCTGATCCACTTCTTGCATAGGGGGGATTGTTTCAAGAGAGACCAATGGCGTGGGATCGATGATCCTGATACCTCCTGCCGAGGATTCACCTATAATCTCAAAGGAGTTATTTGGGTTTTTCTTTTTCCCTTTGGACGAGGTCCGATCTAGACCTGGGTTCACTTTTGGGGGTTTGCTTCTGTGCGCTCATGTTTATGAGTTGGTGTGTTGAAGAGGGATTACCTCTCTGTTTTTTTATCCTCCACTTCGTCAAGTATTTTCTTTCTTTTTTACTTGTTGCCAACCCTCTTCTTGTGCTTCTCATGTTTCAGCCTCTGCTTTCTTTCTCTTTGGGCAATTTCTTGCAAAATGTCCATATTCATGGCATGATTTGCATTTAAAAGGGATCTGTTCATAATCTAGTTTTTGGATGTGATTCCAGTCATCCAACGTGATTTTTATAGCTTCGGGGAGTCATTTTTCCAGATCTACTTCAACACAGATTCAAGTGCATGAAAACATAGTAGATTTGGGTTTCGTTCGACCAATGTATTTTCCAACTGCGTCTCCAATACTTTTTAAAGAGTCGTCCCCCCATCAATTAAAAGGCAGGTGGGGGAGATGCACCCAAACTGGGACTGTTGTAAGGATATCACTTTCTGGATCGAAATCTGGGGTCTAACGGTTTAGGTAGAGACCTATGGTGTCGTAGAAATATGGACCACTACGGAATAAGATCGTGATCTTCCTGAAGCTGAAAGTAAAAAATGTAAAAAACCTTACCGCAGAAGAAGATGCTCATTTTCCCATTGATTAGAGGCGGACATTTCCATGCAATCCAGAGTTTGACATGTCTAGGGGAGGGCCATAGTCCTGTAAATTGGTCGATAATCCCTTTTGAAGCGTAGGAAAGGGCTCTGGTATGGGGGGCTTGATCACAACTTCAGGGATCGAGTCTAACTTTTTAACAAACTGAGTATGAGTGAGACGAACTGATGGATTCCCAAGAGAGTTTATCAGTTACTTAAAGACTGCGACTTAAACATCGAGCAAGAACCGAACCAAGGCTAGGATTAGAACTTCACACAAACAGAAAAAATAATTAATAATGTTGATTGAGGATTATATGTACCACTATTATTTTCTCACTTAGTTCCTATAACATGGTCTGACCATTACTCAATACATTTACACCACTATTAAACAATATTTAAAAAAAAAAATAGCTTTTTATACTTCAACCAAGCATGTAATCAAGCTCGTACACCAAGACCTATGCCATGTTAAAAGTCCCAGTTTTAAATATTGAAGTCCACTTAGGAAGGGTGCATGAGACAAAAAATAAAGCAATAGTTAAACGCGGAAATTGCGTGAGACAAAATGGTTGACAATTAAACCATTGGGCTGGTCCATTTATAACCTTGTAACTTTACAGCTCAATCAACATCCCTACTATGCAAGCCAAGGAGAAGGAGTGACCCCGTGGAGCAGAGGCAGCCGTGGCGCTGGGCGTACGGCCCAAGTACATCCCTCAATTGTTGAAGAG
>SNQJ01S0007289.1:67891-82508 GCA_010110895.2 Picea sitchensis | reverse complement strand
TAGTTTTAACATGTTGAAATGATGCACACTCCTTAAATAAACACGGTATTAATAATCCAATAATCCCCCATTCTTAAGTTACCAATTTAAAAAACTTTCTAAATTGTAGAAACTGATCAACATCACAAATGTACATTATCCCACATCGTTCGACTACTTCTAGTTGGATTGTAGTTGACATATTCACATGCGCATCCATTAAAGTAAGATGAAGATTTGCTTGACATCGATATTTTGAGAATTACACCAAGGTGGCCCGTGTTCGGATGATGGTATGATTTGTCCAGTTCTTTCCAGAATGAGGTTAGGTTTTGGCCAGGGTTTTAACAGAGAGAAGACATAGAAAGGACGTCGAATAATCCGGACTGAATGTTTGGCGGGATACTTTGGGGATTCCTGAACGCATTCTCTGGATCAATTTTGCTTTTCACCTCGACCAGCCGTCCAAAATTCCCTAAAAAATACTTTTCTCCCCACGCCCTGGCCATCTCCACGAGGGGCCTACTCCCATTGAGTATGGGCGCCGTGTAAGTTCCCAGATCAAGGTCCATATAATTCACATAAGCGGCTCTGGGATTTTGTGAGACGTAAGGGGTCATATAGTCATAGAATTTCCGCAGCCAAGAGATACATAAGTGCTCTGGATCGACGTTTCCATCTTCGGACCAAGCCACAAGGTACTGGATGTCATACAAGTTCCCTGCTCTGTGGGGAAACGGAATCGAATCTGACGGGATTTCGGCCATTTTTCCTCCATAGGGATCCAGGATTACGTACCCTTTCGGTTCTTGTTCCAGTACCCTGCAAGCTCCTCTAATGGCCGCCTTCGGTATTGGGCTTCTAACGTAGTCCGACTTCCCCTTGAAATAGTTCTTGTCGGAGTGATACCTGTCACGCAGATTGTCGATGTCGTGTATTCGGGTGGGTTTGAGGCCTGAGAAATATAGAACGGATTCTATCCAGCTTAGCTCCTTGCAATCGGAAACCTCGATACCGAGCTCTGGAAACTGCGTACTAATGGATTTTAGGGCATTGGTTCTAGGGCCGAGGTACATTCCCTTGAACGATGCGCTTATCCCTTCATTCTCAGCTTCCGGGAGATTCGACCCCACGAAGACTGAGAGATAGAAATCCTGTTCCAGATTTGGTGCCACGGTTTGCCATAAGTGAACTAGGTCGGTTACATTGTCTATCCCTCGCCTGGATACGGTGAAAACCGTGATCACCGCCGGGAGTTTTAGCAGTCTGATCTTCCATGCAAGGACTACCCCCCAATTCCCGCCCCCTCCACCGCGCAAGGCCCAGAACACCTCTTCCCCCATGCTATTCCCGTCGTGCAGTCTCCCCGCGGAGTCTATCAGCTGCGCGTCGATTACGTTGTCCGCCGCCAGGCCGTATTTTCTTGACAGGAACCCGAATCCCCCGCCGCTGATGTGCCCGCCTGCTCCCACGGTCGGGCACGAGCCCGCCGAGAAGCCGTAGCCGGGCGTTGTCTCGCTTATGGCGTAGTATGTTTCGCCCAGAGTCGCGCCGGCTTCGACCCAGGCTGTTTTGGACTTGATGTCTACGCTGATCTTGTTCAGATTCATGAGGTCGATGATAGCGAACCGTGTGTCGGCCCTGCAGGACGTGCCCTCGTAGCTGTGCCCGCCGCTTCTCACCCGGATTTCGAATCCCCCCAGCCTGCAGCACACGACCGCCTTCTGCACTTCTTGCTTGGATTGTGGTACGATGATGACGGATGGCTTTGGTACCTGAGCTTCTGCGTACCTGAGATTCTGTATTGAAAATCTCAGCAGCTCCTCGTATTTGGAAGACTGCGGGGAAGTGAAATTAGCAGCGCCGTTCGTCGTAAGGCAGGTTATCAGACCATCTTCATAGATTGAATTATCAGTGAGTGCTGTTCTCATGAAAATAAACAGAATATAGCTGAAGGTGCAACATTTCATGTTGATACGAGCCATTTTGTTTGTACAACAGCAGCCCAAGAATTACTATCAGACCGTGTCTCTGCTTGTTATTCCTCTCTTAGCAAGCGTAGGCCTCAACACCTGCAATTGAATATCATCAAAACAGCATTACTTCCACTCCATGTTATATACACATAAACGAGGAACACAGATTTTTTAGTACATAGGAAAAATAAATCATACTCATAACAGAAGCTGATCGAAAGTTTGCAACAACCAAACATCAAATGTTCACTGCTCGCTGTGAAAAAATCAACACAAAACGTACCGAATTGAACATCGACACCACACATCTAAGACATTGCATTTCATTCTTATTTAAAAAAAAAATCTTAGAGCAAGTGTTATACAAATTCATCGTGAAGATGAGACAGAGAACATATTGAAAATGTGTCTACATCTAGAAGTGTTTAGTTTTGAAATTCTGACCTACATCTGGAAATCTATTGCAGTACCTATAACTATACTGGAAAACATATATGGAACTTGGGATTGTGTTTAGAGGTATTGTTTACGGACAACCATTATGCATTTAGCAACATATCAACAATGGGGGCTATGTTTAGAGGTATTGTTTACAAACAAACATTATGCATTTAGCAACATATCAACAAATGTTGTAATATAACTTCTCAACTAAAATATTTATAATATATTATATGTACTACCAATATTGTATACATCTTTGTATTTGAAATAATTCAAATCCAATGATATATACCAATATTGTATACATCTTTGTATTTGAAATAATTCAAATCCAATGATATATACACAGTTTTATACAATATTTAATATTGTAGAGTAGAGTGGTTATTGGTAGCTAAGTCGAAAATGTATTTACATTTAACTTTGTAACAAAAATACTACATTTAACATTGTGATTGTCTCAGAGAACACATGTTTGGTTTCCTTTGAGGTTTAGTTTCCATCCACGTGTTCAAATACCATGGGGTGAAACTTGTATGTATGGGATCCACCACAAAATCTTTTGATAGTGTGTATAAGTTGTCAAAAAACATTTATAATGATTTAAATTCTAAATTTATTATCATTTAGATATCATTTTTTTATGATATTTATATTATTATTTAAAAAGTGAGACTGAGATTACTTAAATGAATCATAGAGCATTAATTAGCATCTCCAAGATTATTCAAGTGTGTTTTTGACTTTTAACTTGAGTATATTGTGTTTTGTGAACTATTCAAACTTCCTTAACTCTTATTTATTTGTATTTGTTTTTGTATTATTCTAACATTCTCCCTAAATACAAAACTTATTAGACACAAAGAGTAAAATCTTGATGGTGAATATGGATCATGCATGCAACTTTGAACCTTACAACTAGCTATGTATCTATTTACAACCATGAAAACATACACACATTTTCCAATCACACTTTGGTGTACCTTAAATTAATTTAAGAACATGTCTCTTTCATGTTGTCTTAAGAAATCTCAGATTTGGCTCTTGCCCCTCCAATTATTCATTGTTACAAAATTATGTGACTCTCCCTTGTAAATGTGATTCTACAATCAACCAACTTGGTGTACATAGATTTATCAACTAGTCCAACCCTATAAACATACTCCCATTTACACACATAAGTAACCAATTATGGTGTTCAGAAATGTTTTAGGAAAATACTCTAAATATTAAGTTTATCTGGATGTTAATCTTACAAATTAAAAACCTATCACTATGAGCAACACTTCATTATGTAATAACAATAACCCAAGAGTCAATTGTTCCATGCAAGGCTACTTCATCAATTAAAAGAGACCACTACTCATATCTTCTAATTTGTTTGCAATCAAGCACATAATTGGTGTCTTTGTCTTCAACTCTATCAATACAAAAATCTATATTGTCTAGTATGCATTAGTGAGTTCCAACATAAACTAATATCATACCAATATAAAGTTGGTAATACTAAATAGATTAAAATCATACCATAAAGTTGGTAACACCAAATGTCACTATGACCACATCATATATTATGGACTATCTCTATTTGAAAATTACAATTTTTTATACTTTATCTTCCAATTTTTACAATACTCAATTCAAATAACCAAATTTACNTACCAATATTGTATACATCTTTGTATTTGAAATAATTCAAATCCAATGATATATACACAGTTTTATACAATATTTAATATTGTAGAGTAGAGTGGTTATTGGTAGCTAAGTCGAAAATGTATTTACATTTAACTTTGTAACAAAAATACTACATTTAACATTGTGATTGTCTCAGAGAACACATGTTTGGTTTCCTTTGAGGTTTAGTTTCCATCCACGTGTTCAAATACCATGGGGTGAAACTTGTATGTATGGGATCCACCACAAAATCTTTTGATAGTGTGTATAAGTTGTCAAAAAACATTTATAATGATTTAAATTCTAAATTTATTATCATTTAGATATCATTTTTTTATGATATTTATATTATTATTTAAAAAGTGAGACTGAGATTACTTAAATGAATCATAGAGCATTAATTAGCATCTCCAAGATTATTCAAGTGTGTTTTTGACTTTTAACTTGAGTATATTGTGTTTTGTGAACTATTCAAACTTCCTTAACTCTTATTTATTTGTATTTGTTTTTGTATTATTCTAACATTCTCCCTAAATACAAAACTTATTAGACACAAAGAGTAAAATCTTGATGGTGAATATGGATCATGCATGCAACTTTGAACCTTACAACTAGCTATGTATCTATTTACAACCATGAAAACATACACACATTTTCCAATCACACTTTGGTGTACCTTAAATTAATTTAAGAACATGTCTCTTTCATGTTGTCTTAAGAAATCTCAGATTTGGCTCTTGCCCCTCCAATTATTCATTGTTACAAAATTATGTGACTCTCCCTTGTAAATGTGATTCTACAATCAACCAACTTGGTGTACATAGATTTATCAACTAGTCCAACCCTATAAACATACTCCCATTTACACACATAAGTAACCAATTATGGTGTTCAGAAATGTTTTAGGAAAATACTCTAAATATTAAGTTTATCTGGATGTTAATCTTACAAATTAAAAACCTATCACTATGAGCAACACTTCATTATGTAATAACAATAACCCAAGAGTCAATTGTTCCATGCAAGGCTACTTCATCAATTAAAAGAGACCACTACTCATATCTTCTAATTTGTTTGCAATCAAGCACATAATTGGTGTCTTTGTCTTCAACTCTATCAATACAAAAATCTATATTGTCTAGTATGCATTAGTGAGTTCCAACATAAACTAATATCATACCAATATAAAGTTGGTAATACTAAATAGATTAAAATCATACCATAAAGTTGGTAACACCAAATGTCACTATGACCACATCATATATTATGGACTATCTCTATTTGAAAATTACAATTTTTTATACTTTATCTTCCAATTTTTACAATACTCAATTCAAATAACCAAATTTACAATTTTTTCATTATTAATATCTTAACATTCTTACAAATACATCAATCAAATTAAAAAACACACTAAATAAAATAAATAAAAAGATAATATCCTTATAACTTTACTCATCCTAATCCAATGATCAATTAGTCCCTCATAATATTACAGTGGTAAACATCACGATAAGATCAATTCCACATAACATTTCATCACAATGGCTTCAATTTCATAACTCTATTACACCTGATGAACTAATAGGAACCCGTTAAGTCTTGCCCATGTGACTATCTTAACTCACGATTTAACCTCTTCCCTAGGGGACCTTCTTAACTCATGATTTAGTCTCTTACTCTACACTAACATTTTACAATTACCATATCGCTCCAAACACATGCTGCCAAATTCTTCTCTTTAAGTCTTTTCCTTGTGGACAGATTTGATCAACTCGTGTTACAATTACCATATCGCTCCAAACACAAGCTGCCAAAGTCTTGACTTTAAGTCTTTTCCTTGTGGACATATTTGATCGATTCATGCACTTGGATAATGAAAGGAATTGAAACAATAAGTTTTCAATAGTGTATGGCTCCAAAACTTTGATGGATGAGTTTCTCTTTCTATCCAGCTGACTTCGTCACGCACACGGGCCTTTTTCTGTAAGTACGAGGTGGCCTACTTTTTCGGTGGCCAATATCCAACCGAGTGGAATATAGGTCATTGGATCTTGCTGTAGAGCAGGATGGATATTGTTGTCTTCTTTCAATATTTTATAAAATGTTACTTTTTTGTTTAGCTAACTTATATTAAGCCAGATTCTAATGAGTTTTTGTTTACTTATCAATAATCTTCAATTATTTTTTATATTTTTTTGGAGTTATTTATCCTAAATTTGATTTGATGACAAATTGTTAAAGTTGTTAGAACAATTAAACAACACCTATATAAACCACAGGGAATAAAGAGAATAATGCTTTGGATGATATTTGTTCTATTTGCTCAGAGCTGATTACGGAGTAGCAAAGAAAAGCAGTTGTAAAGAGATGATGGGTAGGACGGCTATTTGTTCGGCGGCACAGACACTTTGTCTGTTTTTTATTACTAGCACAACTGCTAACTTGCGGTTGGTGAACACTGAAAGGCTTATGGTCGATAAAAAAAAAACTTTCGTGTTAAAAAAAAAACCCAGTAAAAACGCCAGGCCCATGCATGAAGAAACTGCGAACTTCCCAGTCTTTCATATTACTTTCAGGGAGGGTTTGAACCGGAACGGGTGTTCACTAAAACAATTCCAACGGAGAATCCACATGAGGTAGAAAATGAAACAATGAAACACCCAAACAGAATGAGGTAGAGAATGAGAAATGAAATGTGCTGATAACTGAGGTACATAATGAAACTCGCGAACAGTTATTCATTTAAACGTGGCAATCATATGATGTTACAGTGATTTCTTAATATGATTAGGTAAATGTTAAAAAGTAAACAAGTGAACTGATGCATTTATAAATGCAAAGAAGTTATCAACAATAAATCTGATTCATTGGTTTTGGAGGACGACTAAGAATATGTCAGCATCTTCAATGCATAGCCATCAGATTAGAATTTAAGATTAAAAGATCATTAATTGTGCCCATCACCAATAGATATAAGCCTTTCTGCGTAATTAAGCAACTTCGTTAAAATATAAAAATAAACTTTTAAGGTGAACATATTATTATTAGTTTTTTTATATTTAAGTAAATATCATTTTTTAAAAATTGATATATTATTATAAAAATTTTGGGATTTTATTTTTTTCAGACTAGATTTTGTTTATAAAGGTAAATTTGAAAATACCAATACCTTTAACTTTAAATATCAATATAGTTATTTAAAATAACAAAACATATCGTTCTGAATAACAACATAGGCATTCATTACCACTGTCATATTATCGCTTTTTAACAATTTTTTTTTACATGATGCAGCTCCAGCTCCAGCTCCATTTCCATTATCCTAAAGCAACATCCTAGTGGGTGCAAGTGCAACCATTAGTCTTCACGTTTGACAGCTTCATCTTCATTATTTTAAAATCGCAATATCCTAGTACTGGCTCCAACAAAGTAGTCTCTGTCTTTGCAGCCTCATCTCCATATTCTAGTGGGTGCGACCTTAATAGGCAAAGAATAATGTGAACAAACCAGATATTGAACTTTCTGTCTCGGCAGCTTCATCTCCATTATCCAAATTCTAGTGTAGGCAAAGATTAGTGTGAACACGCCAGATATTGAACTTGAACTTTTTCAAGATTAGACAAGTTTTCAATGAATGAAGGAATACTCACTCCGCTTTAGTAGGCATGTTAAATAACCTAATCACTAAATAAAGATGGTCTAGAAACTCGAACTGTTGGTAGTTTCTGGTGGCATGCAAACCTGCCAGAGATGCTGACAGGAACATGTTTCCTGTTCAAAACAGAAAATGGACATGAGAAACCAATTTCTGATTTAGTTTATATTGAAACAGGTTTCTGTCAGAAATGGCCAACTTACGTTAGGTTTCTGGTAACATAGCTCCTATTTTCGTTCAACTTGATCTTTATTGTTAATCACATTTACACATAAGAAAACTTTTGTAGACTTGTTATAACAGAACAGCGATTTAAGATGGGTTTGTACTAGTTCATATATATATACAGGGTCAAATCTAGAGGGATTAGGGTATGTATACCTTCGTAGAATTTACTAGTCAAAATCGCTGGGCGGAAGCGGTCCCATGTCCCACAAACAAAAGAGTCTCATATACCAATTTGATGTGCTGCTTGGCAGTAACCTGAAAATTAGATTATTATTATTATTATAAAAAGAATACATAATAAATAGATGATGATGTCCCTTTTTCACAGACAAAAAGACCTCATACCATTAATCATACCATTACTGGATACGATGAGTCTTATTTATAAAATTTATTTATGTTGAAAATTCAGTAGGAGACATATCATCACGAGGATGGACACACAGAACAAGTTGACAATGTGGCTGCATCTAACAGTGGATTTTCTACGGCCACAATCAGTTGCTACATTTAATTCAGTAATTGTGTCAAAGAACATGTGCAAAATGAGTTACTGCCACTGCAAACAATATGTACTGCAATAAATATAAATGTATTGGGCAACAGTGTAATAAATGTCGTATAAATTTAAATATATATTATTGAATTTAAATATATTTATATTTAATATATTTAATAATATATATTTTAACTTATACAACATTTAAATATTATTTTATTACTATCACAAAACCAGTTATTACATTTAATCCTATAACTATGTGAACATGTGCAAAATGGAGCTGTGTCCAGAAATAGATTGCGTACAACCACAACCAAGTATTTGGTAACTATATTTTAAAACATATATGCAAATTGCACTGTTTCTTGTTTATAGAAACAGACAAACATTATCCAGTTACAGAACATCAGATGATATTAATATAACATCTGAACTAAAATAATTATAAAGTGGATTGTTTATAGAAGCAGAAAAACATTATCAGCATTAGATGATATTAATATAACATCTAAACTAAAATAATTATTGTATAATATATATTATTACTTTACTGTGTACTGTTTATTAATAGTCACACCTTCAACCAAATATTTACAAGTTGATTGTTTACAGCGATAAAAAGTATTATATTTAATATTGTAATTATTTTAAATTATTTTATACAATATATTTTCAAAAAAAGTAGGTCAATTTTTTAGGGGATATTTGCTCAAAATTAGGTAGAAATTGTTAAATTCATAAATTCAAATGATTATTTTTGTATAATCAGAGTATTCTAGGATTTTTCAGCATGCTAAATTTATTTCTGTATTCAAAGGTGGATTTTAAACAACAAAAAAAAAGGATTTCGTACAGATTTACATCTACAGATTCCTAAAAAAAAAAAAAATCATTTCATATAAGAAAAACAAAGCATTTACAAAATGAAACTGCACCTAAAATTGAATTATCAACAACCACAACCAAATACTACATTTACCATTATAACTGTATTTGAGATCACGTGCAAAATGGGGTTGTAACTAAGGGTTTGATAAAGTACATTCAAAGTAGATGAGTTATGCCAAAATCTTGCTAAATATGACATGTAAACTATTGCCCAATTTGTTTTTAAATTTTGGATGGATTTGGAAAAAAATAACCTTAAAATAAAGTTTTTAAGTTAATTTATGAATGAAATTTGTAACAACCACTGAACTATGACACTTACAACCATTCACTACATTTAAATTGTTAATTATATTTAATACTATTTAGTACCAGTAATAAACATTATTATACTTTTTAACAAATTTTTTATATAAACTAATTCACATTATTATACTTTTTAACAAAAAATTTATATAAATTAATTCATATATACTGATTGTCTATGAAGTGGAAATTCTTAATAAGTGCTAAATCAGTTCACTTATATTAAATTACTGTTCTTCATATAAATCAGTTCGCATATATTAACTCTTTTTAAAACTAAAATTTTAAGTGATAAATCACTTCCCTATTGATATTAATGGGTTTGAGATATAAGAGAAAAATGAAGATAACTATCACAGCCGCTAATTCATATAATGAAATTTTGAAGAATTTTAAAAGTTAATCATTTAAACTTGGCATTTAAACTTGGCAATCATATGATGTTAGAGTAATTTCTTAATATGATTAGGTAAATGTTAAAAAGTAAACAGGTTAAGGGATGCATTGATTTTGGAGGACGACTAAGAATATACCAGCATCTTCAATGCATAACCATCAGATTAGAATTTAAGATTAAAAAATCATTAATTGTGCCCATCTCCAATAGATATACGCCTTTCAACTAAAAATTTTCTTCCTCCAATATGAAATATGGTTGTCATTGGCTTTGGGGTCCAGTGTTACGGATTATGGGGTTTACGTTTTGTTGGAGTGAAACGAACGCTGCAGTGTTACAGCTGCATCTCCATTATTTTAAAATCGCAATAACCTAGTCGCTCCAACAAAGTAGTCTCTGTCTTGGCAGCTTCATCTCCATTATCCACATTTATCCACATTCTAGTGAGTGCGATCTTAATAGGCAAAGATTGGCGTGAACACACCAGATATTGAACCTTTTTCAAAATTAGACAAGTCTTCTCCTCAATGAATGAAGGAATACTCACTCACTCACTCCAATTTAGCAGGCATGCTAAGAAAAACCTAATCAGTAAATAGAGATGGTCTAGAAACTCGAACTGTGGGCAGTTTTGGTGCGATACAAACCTTCGAGAAATGCTGACAGAAACAGGTTTCCTGCCCAAGACAGAAAATGGACATGAGAAACCAATTTCTGATTCAGTTTATACCGAAACGGGTTTCTGTGAGAAATAGCCCACTTAAGAACACTTAGGTTAGGTTTCTGGTAACATAACTTTGACTTTCGTTCATCGCATGGCTAAGTCAAGTTTAGCGATTTGACTAATAAAGTCTATGGAGAAGTCTATGAAAGTATACATACCCTACCCTACCCCCTCTGGATTTGAACTTATAACCTATTAAGAGGAAACACATGTTCTTAACCATTAGACCCACTCAAGCTGTATGTGTGTGGTGTATGTGTGTGGATAGATGATGATTTCACTTTTTCGCACACCAGAAGACATCATAACCCACACCTCAGTATGATGGGTTTTTCGGCAATCACTTCAACAGATTATTAGCCCACATTATGAATATGTTGCCTATTTAGTATTTTCTACTCATAATATGGAATTTCATGCGAGGCGAATATAAAAGCTGCTGTAAGTTATTTAGCAGGCGACTGTACATTATTCTTACTAATCTATACTTACAAATCTTGAAAACCCACATGAATACATGGAACACCAGAAGGGGAAACTTCTATTTTCCATAGCCCGACCTGCACTATACGGAATATTGTTCAGGAAAACAGACTGTATTTTCAACTGCCCATGCACTGAATATTCTAAAACAGTATTTTAAACCGTGAATATGAAATTTTAGACTGTAGAGATACTGATCTGTTAAACTATTTTTGCATTTTTTGAATGGCAGATGCCTTGCTTGCAGATATGGCTGTCCTTTGTTAGCTAAACTTTCCATCAGAATCCAAATTAGCACTGGTTAGTCAAGCGGGCATGGAGAGAATACCTTTCTGCAGATTGTTGCCCTGCCTTGTTTTAGCAGGAGTGGAAGATCGATCGCCCTTCTGCGTAGTTCCACGACAGAATATTCAAGTATTCTTTTCACTATCTAGAATTAGATGATGAACAAGCGGCAGCTAAAACAGTAGAATGAACGATTCATCCGTTCTTAAAATCTTCAAATTAGTATGGATATGTTGCATATCGCACTGCTCTTACAGAATCTCAATACATGGTCCCCTACACTTTGCCCGAATGAATCTCCTTTTCGAAGGAGTAACTTCACAAATAAAGGAATTTATTATGATAATGCGGAATCCAGTAATTATCCTTCCCATTTTAAGCTTTGTTGTGAAGTCCTCGCGGCTTGCTGAATAATTATGGCTCTTCACGTTCATTAATTTAGATGCGTTATCTAATTTTCTTCGGATGATGTGTATGTGACTAGATATCCTATGTAATATTTTAATTATTTTATTTTTTGAATTAAAATTAGTAACATTCTGAACAAATTTAATAAATATATAATTAAAATAAATTAAAAAATAAAACAATTAAATTACTCCTTAATGTTATAAGTGAATGTCACATTCCTCATTTACATAAATTTTAGATTATTCCAGAGATCATATAATAAAATGTACTAATTTCTATTTATTTTCTATTTAATAATATAATAAGTGAAATTGCAACACTTTGATAAATGTTGTTAAAACATTTTATTTAAGTGAATGTCACATTCCTCATTTACATAAATTTTAGATTATTTCAAAGATCATATAATAAAATGTACTAATTTTTATTTATTTTCTATTTAATAATATACTAAGTGAAATTGCAACACTTTGATAAATGTTATTAAAACATTTTATTTAATAATATAATAAGTGAAATTGCAACATTTTGATAAATGTTTGTTAAAAATGTTTTAATGTAATAGTTGTATTTAGTGTGAAATAAAAGGTTAAAATAACTATGAAACACTTGAAACTTATAATATTGTATTGAAACTTATAATATTGTATTACTTGTGCATATCTTAAAAGAAAAAGAAAAATGATTTACTAGCTACTTCATACTTTTAAAGTTTAGGTGAAATTGTATAGATCCAAGTGTTGGTAACTATTTAAAATAAATTGATTAATATTTAGATTTTAAACATTTCAATACTATAAAATTTAATTGGAATTTATTCATCATAGAAAATGATTAAAATAGCAAAAATGAGATGGACAACCTTATTTAAGTAAATGTTTCATTCTCAATTCTACAAATTTTAGATTAGTCCAAATATCATATAACTATATAACTAAATGTCCCAATTTCAATTTACTAATAAAACTTGTGAAAATAGTACCAAAGTTGCTTACACCTGCCTCTTTAAAATGTTTTAATACAGTAGTTATATGTAGTCCAAAAAAAAAATTAAAAAAATTATGAAATTCTTAAACTTATAACAATGCATATTACATGTATATATCATATTTAAGCAAAAGAGAAAATAAGCTGACTAGTATTTAGATTTCAAACATTTCAACACTCTAAAAATGAATTGAAATTCATTCATCTTAGAAAATGACTAAAACCCTAAAAAAAGGATAATCAAACCTATACTATAATGAAAAACAATAAGATATAAAATTGTCTTCCTTTCACAAACAATTAGACTTGTAGCCACCATATGTTCAATTAAAGACGTATTCAATGCATTCATAAAAGTGACATATATTGTTAACTATATTCAACAAATTCATAATAATACATACACTTAACTACAATATTTAGATTTAGACTCATTTAACAATGACAAATTAATTAATAAATTATATAAAACTATATATTATTATTATTATTATTATTATTATTATTATTATATTATATTATATTTGAGTCCATTATGTTTTAGTGTTTCATTTATTATTATGTTTGAGTGTTTCAATAATTACAACTCAAATTCCTTCTAAAATGTTTTAGTTTTTTTATTAATTATTAGATTTTGGAAAGTAAGAAGATGACATCTTTTTCAATAATAAAAATTAAAGGAATCTGTAGTTTGATTGGAATGATGAAGTGTGATTAGAATGTGAAGGGGATTTTTGAATTCAAAAGTGAATATATTCCATTCAAGATGCTTACTTAAATATTTTAAAAATTCATTTTATTTTTCAAGGTTATTTTTACTCTATAATTCCTAAAAGATAATTTATTGAATAAATTCATATCCAACACACTTGTTAAAAATATATAAATTAACAACACATTCTATGAAACTGTATTTCATAACTATCAAAAAGAAATCCAATGCATGCGAAAGTAGTAAAATGGTTTTTGAAATATATTTTAAATGCTAGAAAATTATTTGTTTCTTTAAATCCCTTATAATTTCACATTTCTATTGATCTTTTAGCCAAAAGAAAACATTTCATGGTCATTTTTTTTTTTTTTGAATCAACATGAACCTTAACAATACTTATGATTACATGAAAAATTCAAGATAAATCCCAAAGCATCTTAAATAATATAAAAGTGCATCTATCTACTTTTCTCATTGCATTTTGAATTAATATGTTTTCTCTATTATTCCCCCACTCCATCTTGATTTTATATGTTTTCTCTATTATTCTCCTNTCCAACACACTTGTTAAAAATATATAAATTAACAACACATTCTATGAAACTGTATTTCATAACTATCAAAAAGAAATCCAATGCATGCGAAAGTAGTAAAATGGTTTTTGAAATATATTTTAAATGCTAGAAAATTATTTGTTTCTTTAAATCCCTTATAATTTCACATTTCTATTGATCTTTTAGCCAAAAGAAAACATTTCATGGTCATTTTTTTTTTTTTTGAATCAACATGAACCTTAACAATACTTATGATTACATGAAAAATTCAAGATAAATCCCAAAGCATCTTAAATAATATAAAAGTGCATCTATCTACTTTTCTCATTGCATTTTGAATTAATATGTTTTCTCTATTATTCCCCCACTCCATCTTGATTTTATATGTTTTCTCTATTATTCTCCT
>SNQJ01S0007289.1:47294-63219 GCA_010110895.2 Picea sitchensis | reverse complement strand
TAGTAGATCAGTGTAATGTCTTTGAGCTCTTAGAGGATATGCTAGGGGTTTTATGCATGTATTTGATAAATTTAATGATGAAATATGATTGACATTGCTATGATCCCGAGGACTGATGAGCCCATGGAGGGAAAAGTTTTTGATGTGCAAGACCATACCCGGCGGACAGGTACCAGTGGACCGGTACACATGGGGATATGATTAGCTCGGACCTCCATGGGGCTGAAGAGCCCATTAGATGGTTGTTGGTATGGTAGAGACAGGACAACGTTATGATGAGCCATTGCACGAGAAGAAAGAAGGATGTTCCACCCAGGACACTTTGGCAGAGCCCAGCCTAGGGGAAATCACCCACTTCAAGATGGAACATTTTCCTTTGATGAACAGAACGTCACCTGGGAGAGCTGGACGTTGTCTGGAACGTGTGGCAGTGTGCTGAGGTCATTTGGCACGTGTGGCAGCTTGGAGGAGCCCTAGAAGGGCCAACGTTTGGTTTATGGATGCTGTATTTGCCCAAAAAGGGCCAACGTCTCCCTCAGAAGGGCTTGACGTCCCTCTTTTTGCTCATATTATGACATTTTTCTAGCAATTAATGTAAAAACAGTGTAAATTTTATAGTCAGCCTTGTCAGTTGTTTTAATGACCTAAATTTTAATTCAAAGGTCATGGATTGGTATAAATAGAGGACATTTTTCCTCATTTTGACATAACACAACTCACTCTCTTGTGAGAGATTAATTTTTAGCATTTGTCTTGGTATTTTTTGTTCTTGGAAGTGAGGCGCAACTCTCATTGCAGGATTTCTCTTGGCATTTATGGTGTTTCTCTCATGGAAGGTTTACAACTAGGGTTTGATTATGCATTCTTCATGATATGTAAGTGAATTTTTCATGAAAAACTTCTTAATTGAATGGTTGTAGGCTTAATTTCTTACATTTGCTTTTATATTGCTATTATATTGATGAATCTTGAAACCCTAGGTAGTAAGCACACTAGTAGGTCATTGCTATATGTCCCCGTGCTTGAGAAACAAATTTTAGCCATTGATAAAGGAAGATATAGACTAGTCATTGCTACACTTATCCTCCCTTATCTGAGTTAGCATTAAAGTTATAGGTTGAAGAAAGGAGATGTCCTGGGCCTAGTTAACTCTACACCTAGGGTTTTAACTTTTTAGGGTTTGAGAAGCCTTGCTCCTACAACAATTTTCTTCCTTAGATCTGTATTTTGAAGCTAGCCGTTTTTCCAAGAGCATTTAGAGAAAGAGGAAGGAGCATGAGGCCTTGCTTAAGCAACACCAGAATGAGCGTCCTCCCCTTAGGGTTTTGATTCTAGGGCCCTGCCATTGCAGCACCATAGAACCTAACCTTCTAGTCTTTAAATTTTAAATCCTCCTGAGATCTTTTGCCCTTGCTTTGACTCCATTAACCCTAAGGCACTGGTATTCTTTCCAACGTTGATCTTGAAGTGTTCAAATTCATCTTTCAAACTTTCAAAATTTGAAACCCTAACTAACCCTAACGCCACTAACTAGGGTTGACGTCATACTTGACGCAAAAACCCTTCTAACTCAGTAATTAATGATGACGTCAGGCCTTTATTGAGTAAATTTTGATTGATAATACTGTTGGCATGGTCATATGTGATAGATATTGATGAATTAGTGATATTTCATTGGATAATTAGTAAAACGTTGACCTCATCTTATCTGTTTTATTGCTTATTAAATGAAATCAGATAGTCAAGAAGTACTAACCTTTTGAATTATAGCCTACAAATATACATATAGTGTTGTTATTGTCTTGTTCCGGGCAGGTGTTCTCAACAAGGACTTCACTTCTTTATTGACTGATTAGCCGGAATATCTGATACTGGTGGTAACCTGTGAGGAGGGATAACCTTATTTATTGACCTTATATTCTTTGCCTCTTGAAACCCCAGGTTATCGGGGACGTCTCCCCTGGGCTAACCTCCCTAAACAGAAAGAGCCCCCCATTGAGGTGACATTGGGTGGGGTGGTTCTTGTTACACCAATTTGACCCTTTATCTTTAGCCTTGTAACCCAAAATACAAACTGTGTGATAACACTCCCAAAACATGTCTTTGTACCATGCTCTGACCTGTCACTAGTGTCTGTTGAAAACCAAACTTTGCACAGTGCTCTCCACTGGATACTGAATACTGAACACACTGCTAAAATATGACTGTACACACTACTGGAAATCCAAACTGAAAAATGCCTGACCAACAAGCTTATTCACACACTCCTACCTACTCTAACTATTGAAATGAACTACCAATCAAGTGAAATCAAAATGCCAATGCAAGCATGCAAGCATTTTATCCACTGTTTGTTTACTTTTCACAAGCTTTCTCCAATTCCTGCTTACTGATAATCCATTCAAAAATTCATCCATAAATCCAAATCTCAAAAAAATAACATTTGCACTGTTCATTGCCTCCAACAAAACTGCAAATGGATCCTCTAAAATATGTAGAAAACAACAATCATGTTTCACCCCTTCCACTGCATTCTTGTTTTCATGTGATTTAACATGTTGATTGCCACCAAGAGGCTGAAAAATCTGTTGAGATTGCTGGAAATAACAATCTTCTGAATCAGAAGATAGTGTTGGTTGAAATGAAACCCCTGGTGGAAAGAAATCTATGTCTAACAATGATGTTGATTTACTATCATCTTCATTTCCAAGCTGGTAGTTTAGCATGGGCTACAAATCTGATTGAAGAGTAGTTGCATAATGGAGCATGGCAACAACTTCAGTGGGCTGAATTTCTTTGGACAAATTGTAATATATACTAGAAAAACTTCTATTGAATATAAAAATAGTTTCATTGCTCTTATTTTTTAAGGCATAGAACTCTATAATTTGTAGTTCCAAAGATTTCTTCCTTCCCCAAAACTTTAAAAAGACATCCTTCAATTCCTCCTATGAGCTAATTGTCTCTGGCTGCAAATGTTTAAACCAATATTTGGTGTCTCCTTTCAAGGATTGAGAGAAGGCCCTCATACAAACATCATCATGGTCAATCTCAAACAAATCTATAAAATTCTCAAACCCTTGGATGTGTTTTTCAGCTGATATGGAATTAGGTTCCCCATCAAACATAGGTAGGTACTCATAGTGTTTTGGAGGAAAATCATGAAGGGTGTGGGGTAACTTTAAGGCTATGTATCTATGATGAGTCTTGGAGGGTGTTGGATCAAGTGTAGGAGATGAAACATCAACCATGGTTTCATGAGGCTCATCAACTTGGTTACGGTCATCACATGGCCCAGATGGATTTTTTTTTATCAAAATCAGTGATACAGTGAGGATATGCATGTTCCACTTTAAGAGGAGGATATACAATTGCAAGTTTCTCATGATCATCATTAGAATGCAGCAAGTAAATAAAAATTTGTTTGGCATGTTCAAGGAAGGACCATAGGTAACTTATAACAAACAATAAAATGCCTTGGAAAAAATCCAATTTTAAGTACTTGTTTTCTTCCATAATGTCTTTTCATACCTCTGTCAAGGGATCTCATCTTCCAGTGGAGTCTCTGAATTACATTCGAAGCTTGAGTGGAGTCGCCAATAATTTTTTGGAAGCTGGATTACGCATTGAGAGTGGAGTCACCATTGAAGATTTGAATTTATGTATTCTTCTACCAGCGAAATCGCCTTCAAACTGATTTTTGACGTGTGGAGTCGCCAGAGAAAGAATACAACCAATATGTGCCTAAGTGTCTGCTTCTCTCAGACCTTAGAACTCAACCATGTCATTCTTCCCAGGGAAAATTTTTCAATTTCGTCCCCGGCAACGACGCCAAAATGTTAGCACCCTGTAAATATGCTCGGTTGTCAAACAGACGACATGGGTAACTGTTTCAACCAGATTTAGAGATGAGGCACTAACCTGCCCAACTCGGAGAGGGTTCTCTCATGTCACTTGATATATCTATGGAAACCGGTGGCTAGATTTGTTTTGTTTGGGAAATTTTTAATAGAGTTGTTGGCGAAGAAGAGGGGAACACTATGGGCTATGGAGTCAAAATTCTAAAAGTGAATGAAGACAATGCATAGACTGATAGAACTCTCCAGAGGACAAAGGCTAAATAAGGTGACGAATATGAGTTATTCTTGAAATAAAAATATGTGTAGCAAGATAAAGAAGACAAATAACCGCATCAGAGCATTGCTGAAATGAATTCTGAATAAGTTAAGAAGACAATCACATAGTTTAAATTGCTTAGGCCAAGAGCGTTGCAGGATGAATTCTGGGCCTTTAAACTCTCCAATTTAAACAGAAGAAAATTTAAATGAAATGACAGGCTACAAGAAATACATACAATGAAAGGAAACAAAGCTCATATCACCACCCGTTAGAATCTTTTCATAATCAGTTCCAAATGCTTCTGCATATGTATTCAATTCAGTCCCAGAAAAATTACAATAGAGTCCAGAACCACCAGAATTGTTCCCTTGCACTTCTACCCCCTTTTGGCTAATTCAAGCCTCTTAGTACTTATACAATTTGATCAAAAATAACTGAAACTAAAACGTTTCAGCTTCTGTAATAGTTTCGGATGTCAGTTTCAGTATACGAAATGACTTACAATCATTAACAAAAAGAAACGCTTCACCATCATGAATAATCTCTCTGACCGCTCGGCTGTTTCAAATACTCATAGAATAATGCCTGGGGTTATTATTTTTATAGGCGTCTATTACCATCAGGGTTTGGAGAAAAGCGGTTTTAGATGAACCACCCTTAGCCTCGATGTGTCTTAGAGAACGTCGCGTGTCCATGATTTAAACCAGGGTAGTTTTCCCCGATCCACCCCTTGTCAGCTAATTCTTGCGCTACTTTGATTGCCAAATTGTACCTCGGTCGTTGATCTGAGTCGTTTCAAGATCTACGGTCGACGTCTTGCCCGATGAATTTGACATCAGAGGTTGAAAAAGGTGGTTTTGGTCAGACAACCCTCCTTTTCAATATACTTCTAAGGGCGCCACGCGTCCCGCAAAAAATCATGACAGTTTTCCCCGGCCCACCCTCGACCGCTTAATCTTTGTGTTAGTTGTATCTCTAATACACGTCTCGGTCGTTGATTCGGGCCGCCTTTGAGATCGACAGTCGGTTGAGCTTTATCCTTCATATCTCCGCTATTTCGTCCAAACACCGCCAGATATAGATGGGTCCTCTAAATTTATCACATCTCTGCGGCGATTTAATCCGTCATAACATTTTCGAAACTCGGACACCAATTGGGAATTATATGGTGATACCAGTTGATATACTTGAGTTTAACGCATTCATGGCAACATGATTCGCAAAGATATCATAGAAGCCAAAGATCTAGTCTCTTGTGCCCTAAAACAAGTGACGTGGTCCAATTCTACAAAGTCTCATAAACAATATTTAACAATTTGTATGAAACATTAAATAATATGATATAAAGTCTTTAATATTTTGTAGAAAGTATTAACTTTTAATGTTTTTTGGTTATTTCTTAGTCTTAAAAAAATTCACTAAATAAAATGACTTAGTTTAAAAGTTTTTATTTTTTCGGGGTATTTTTTCTCACTAATTCCATCTAAAATCTACCAAGAAATTTAGATAAAACAATTAAAATTGTAGATTTCAGTGATTAAAATTACATCTAATAAATACCATAAAAAATTTAAAGACATTAAACCTATTAAAAAATATGATTTGAACATTATAAAATTATAATTTCCCTAACAATCTTATTAAGATTTAGTACTTAAAAAAAAATTAAAACATAAAACTTTTAAACTAAGTAAAACAAAATGATCTCATCACATGATTCAGAGAAATATCATTGGAACCAAAGATACAGTCTCTTAGAATCAAGTGCCTTAAATAATTTGCACGGAGCATTAAATAAAGCGATAAAAAGCGTGTAATTTTTTATGCAAAGCATGAAACCTTTGAGGTAATGGTTTTTCCATTTCCTAAACTTAAAAAAACTACAAAATAAAATGATCCCATCCATGAATAATCTTTGAAATAACTTATAATTATTTTTAAAATAAATTAAAAATAAATTAAGTTGTTCATTAAAAATGATTTGAAAATCCATGTTAATAAAAAATCAAATTTCCTTGGTCAATTCGGAAACTTGCTAGGACAAGCCCTTATCTAGTTCAAAAGGACAATTCATTTTATTCTCTTGAAGTAGGTGGGGAATAATAATTGACTTTTTTTCACTATGATTATGGAGTTCCAACTCCCGAGAAAAAGCCATTACATAACTAATGACTTTATTAATGAAAATAACGTCTTTGCTTTTTCCCATACAACTAATTTTTTAATTAAAATAATGTTCTATCTATTTTCCATACAACTAATCATCAGTGTTATTATAACCTAGATGATTAAATCATGTTTTTTTTTTCTTTTTCTTACTTGAATAAGTGTTGCATGATAGCTTAGTCCCTCTCGGGTTGGAATGAGAATAAATGCACAGCTATGCATGGATCGTGGGAGAATGAGAAGCCCGAAGTAGTGGAGACACATGGAAACTTTCGCGGACACGTGGCAAACATCATGCAAGACAGGTGGTATCCATGTAGAAAAGGACACAAAACACTCTGATTCTAATTATTCTGTGTTTTGCATAATCTATCTTGCTTTTATTTTCTTAATAAGATTCTGTAATTTTTTCTATTACCAGTAGTGCAACAGATAGCTACTAAAAAACACAGATATCCCCATCACTTGTAACTTGATATATTGTTGGAGTATGACTTGCCATCTTGGAAATTTTTCGTTTCTGCGTTGTAGGTTTTATCTCTTTAATGTATTTATGAAATGCATTTATAATGATCTTTGTATACTTGGAACTGACTTTCATCCCAATATTTAGAGTTAACTCCAATTTCCATAGTCAATTCTTTAATTTTTCCCATGGACAAAGTAAGCAACATCCAATTCATTCTATTAAATAAATCATCTAGCGTGTATGTCTCTATATGTGTTAGGATAAATAAAGTTATATGTGGTGGAAAAAAAATCCATATAATTTTTTTTAAAAATGTGTTCAATGTCGAAGATTATTTGATCTTCTTGTGTGACCTCTGTGTTTGCTAGTTTTTTCTATATATTAACACACACCTAAATTGATTGTTTATTTTCATGATTTTTTAGCTCGTTGAAGTTAATTTAAACTGTGTGAAAAGAAGGTGTCGAGACAGAGGAATATGCTCTTTTCCTGAAACTTTTGTCCGTGAATAGTAAGCCCACTTTGCAGAGGTTGATCTGCAATTTCTCTCCAGGAAGAGGGCATCTTTGTAACATGCCTATCCAATTGATTGTTTTTTGGCAATGATAAAAAAATTTGAAGGTTTTTATTTCTACGGATATTCTTGCAAATATATTTACAAGTATGTTGACCCTTGAATCTGTTAGGACTGAAATGACAACCTAACGAGGATGTCAATCCTACTGCGTTTTCATAGATGTGGTACTCCTCTTTAAGTTTTTCTAGGGTTGTGTATAGTTCAAATGTGGGACTTAGAGAAAGTCTATCGTAATGACTTAAAGCAATACAAAACGATAGAAAATGTTTTATTTCATTTTTTGAAATAAAGGTTCCTGGAAAATAGGACCAGGAATCACACACATTAAACATTTAAATTAAATAAACACAATTTCTTGGCATCCAGCATAGTTTAAGATAAATATTTATGAGCACATAAAATAAAACAAGATGGTCGACATGCATAAAGAGAACTAACTTTGCATTTCAAAAATAGGGTTACAAGGCACCGTCGAGATTGTTCCTGAAATAGTTTTCTTTGAAATTTCTCAAACAATAATAATTTGTGTTACATATTCCTCGAAATTTAAATGTGTTTTTCATATAGACTGGGATTGAAGCTCCTGCGGACCATAAAAAAAATAAGTACAATAAATAGCACTATAGAAAGAAGAAGTGGGTGACGGTAGATAGCAAGACCTGAAAAAAAGAAATTGGAAGTTATCAGTCTTTGGTTAGACATTTCTATTTAAAGAGGTGGAATAAGTGGATTGATAAATAAAGAAAGGTGTGATCAGTATAGACTTACTATGATGGTATCTCTCTCCCCCTTTGTTATTTTCTTATTGATGCCTTTTTATTGCTCTCATCGACGGTTACTGGAATCGTGCCAATCGCTTGTTTCCCTTCATCGATGAGTTTGTTGATTGCCCTTTGGACCCATTATTCAATGTAGCTTCTCATAGGGGGCACGTTGATCTCATGTCAAATTTTTATGTTGAAAAGCTCACTTTCTAATTCCCTTAGATAGATAGAAATATTACGTAGAGCCTATTCAATTTCTTGATTTTTTACCGAATAGCCCACTAGTCAGTTGTCCACGTCATCCTCATCATATTCAAGGATGCCACAAAACTTTTCTAAAGACAACCCCTTAAAAATATCAACTTTTTCACCAAAGGCTTGCTTGGTTAAGAACAAGGAGTTGAGGATTAATTTGGGGTCTTGGACCTCGTTGGTACTTCCAACTAAGTCTATTTCAGTCAGCTTCCTGAATAATTCATCTTTCTTTGATACAACTTGTTCACATGATACAACAATGCGATGTAGATTCTTAACTTTCTCTTTTTAGTATGCATTTAATTGTTTGATCGATTTTGGGGAGGAGAGGTCTTCTTCTCTTCTTCTCATTTTGGTCATGTTGGTGACTTTGATGCCAAAAGGGACAACCACATCTAGATAGAAACCTTCTTCATTTTTAAAATCCGCCTGCAAATACTCCTAGAGGGCATCTACCCTCGTTCCAAAGGAAGTTATACTTTTTGATGTTTCCCAGGATTCAGTAAGTAGCTCCATTCTTTTCTTGATATTCTTCTCCACATAGCCTCTACATGATGTGAGGAGGTTGGAGGATCCTTTTAACTTGGTTGTAGGGGTGGAATGCACGGTTATTGCTAAAGGACTGGAAAACAATGGGATAGGAATCAATTCTTCATCCAATTCCTTGATTTGGTCCTTCAGTTTGGCATTCTCTGCCTCAAGGCCTCCAATGGAATCATCAAGAGCATCTCCGGTTGCTCGGTGAATTTGGGAGATTTGGGATGGTTGCATGTTCCTAAGGTTAATCTTTGAACGAGATTTCTCTTTCTTATTTTTTACATCTCTCTTTTCAATAATTAAATTTTTGGATTCGCTGTAAAAAACAATGCTTTGGAATACGAAGGATTCATCTTCGTAAAAAATATTGGTCTAAGCTATTTCCATTAGGGGATTATGGTGGATCACATTCCCGGGTTGATCACCGTTGAGGAATACGTTTTCAATATCAGTCTCAAGTTCCATGTCTTCAAGGAGAATACATGTATATCACTTTAATTTTTGGGCTCTTCCGCTTCTTGCACAATGTTTTTTCTCTTCTTCCTCACGAGAAGCTTGTGAGAACTATCAATTTTACCTGGAGGAGGGTTATTATCTCCTCCTCCATTTGAATAATTGTGAGTTGCCTTCTTACTGGGGTGGGTCGTTGGAGCGATGCTCCGGGATGTTGTACTCTTGGGAGTGGAAGCTGGGGATTGGACACTCTTCTCATCGAGGCATTTTCCCAGTTGTTTGTACAATTCATTTGTGCTTTGCAATGTCTCTAGGTCGAGAGCATTAGGAGAAGGAGTGTTCTCATCATTGTCTTTGTCTTCATTCAGGAGTGTATGGATAAAAAAATTGTTGAAGCCAACTACTAGTAAATGTTCTACAAAAATACCATTAAGGTCAAACTCTCTCATTCTTTCAACATATCTTAGGTTCAATTTGTTTAAATGGCTTGTGAATTCGTAAGTCATATTGATGTTCTTGAACACAAAGTCCCCAACTTTCCAAGGTAGAGGAATGAACTGCTTTTCTATCTTCTCATGGAAAACATGCAACTAGTAGTTGTATTTCCTTGCTATTTCTGTAACAAACATTATGTATGTAATGTGACATGGAAGGAAAGTAGGATTTTCCTTGGAGCCAAAAATCATTATTACATTGTAATTCTCCATTTGTTCAAGTGTCCCCTTTCTATCCAAAAACTAGGTTGCCTAGTCAGACATTCGGGGAGCATCCTTTCCTAACAATAAATCTTCTAAAATTGAAACAAAGTCATTAAAAACCTCATAAAAACAATGGGAGGCTTTGTGCCTCCATAAGGCCTGGTAACAGAAGGTTACTGGGTCGAATTCACAGTTTACCTTCTTGGACACATACAATTTTGGAAATGGGAAGCAATGCGCTATCGTGGAAACCAAGTAGGATGACATATAAAATTTCTTCTCCTATTTGAATCATGACAATTGGGAACAAATTTCAATGGAAATCAGCTTCCCCCTATAAAAAATGGCTTCTTCCTTGATGGTGAAATACAAAATACAAAGAATCATGCGGGAAATGCTTGTTGTGGAATCTTGTCCCATTATCCTCGTAAACAACCAAGCAATTTCTCGTAATGGATTTCTAAACGAACTAACTTACAACCTTGTGATATATTCAGGAGTATCTTGCAGGAACTCGAGTAAGAGGTCCAACCCATTATCATACTTTTTTAGGAACTCCTTGTAGTCTTCTCCTCTGAAGGTCAATGATGGCTCTAACAATCTCAACATCTTATGGAATACCTGAGCTGACAAAGAAACAAGAGATTGGTCCCACAGTGAAATAATTCTTTGGCTTGAATTATATCTTTGGGCACACCAAGAGACCACCTCCTTACAGTCAAATAATTCAGGGAAATAACCTGCACGAGAAATTTCATAGGTACAAATTACTTCGTTCTGGGAAGAAGGGGATGAGTAGTAAGAATATACCGTGGACCACTGGAAGTTCTGATCCTGACACCCAAAGATGTTCACTGTATCTCCACAGAACTGTTTTCGAGTTGCTGCCATAAGTTGACGAGAATGCTCATTTGCTCCATATGATGTTTGAAATGAACACTCGAAAAGGATAATATAACCCTTTGCAAATCTTGGTTTCATGTGTTTGAATGAGAGATGTCCTTGATTCTTTCGCTCGTTAATGACAATCTCTACGGTCCTTGCATGATGAGTTGTTATCATTAAATCTTACTAATTGCATACTTAGAAAGAAGTGTGAAGGTGGTGGGGACAATGAAGAGCGATTAAGGATTGGATATTTTGTGAACCGGTGAACCCGACGACCTGAGAAATACATTCCATGATGTTTGAAATGAACACTCGGAAGGGATAATATAACCCTACGCAAATATTTGTTTAATCTGTATTAATGGGAGATCTCCTCGAGCCTTTCGCTCATTAATGAAAATCTTTACGGTTCCTTCATGATGAGTTGTTAGCATTAAATCTTACTAATTGCATATTTAGAAAGAAGTGCGAAGGTGGCAGGGACAGGGAAGAGCGATTAAGGAATGGCTAAGTATGGAAAGCAATCGGTCGGGCTTCAAAATAGGGTCACAGGGGATACTCAAGAGAGGTGAGGGCCCGATGGTCAAATTGTATGCCTCAGAACTTGTGAGTGCAAAATGTGTAGCATGGAAGAGGGAATGATGGGGCAGTCCAATGGTCAATATGTATATCACAGAACTTCGGGTGTTGTTTGTAGATCGTGGAACAATGGAAGCACAATATTGAGCCCGCCTGTTTGGGGACCCGTAATCGTAAAAGTGGCTAAGTATGGAATGGGGAAGCAGTCGGTCGAACTCGTTTTCGGTAATATATTGAAATTTGTAATGGATATCCCATTACCTGCCAATATCTTTTTTGCATGTTTCTGGACAGGTTGTGTAGGGATAGTCTATGTCATTGTCTCCTCGAGCCTTTCTCTCATTAATGACAATCTTTACAGTTGTTGCATGATGATTTGTTAGCATTAAATATTACTAATTGCATACTTGGAAAGAAGTGTGAAGGTGGCGGGCACGGGGAACAACGATTAATAAATGGAGATTTTGTGAACCCGCCAACTCGACGATCCATGAAAGAGATTTCAAGAAAGGGCCAAGTATGCAAAGAGGTCGATCGGGCTTCAAAATAGGGTGACAAGGAATCCTCAGGAAAAGTGAGGGCCCTACGGTCAAATTGTATGTCTTGGAACTTTTGAGTGAAAAATGTGTAACACGGAAGAGGGCATGATGGGGGAGTCTGGCGGTCAATTTGTATATCATGGAACTCTGGGTGTTGTTTGTAGGTCACAAAGAAATGGAAGTGCAATCTAGAGCTTTCCTGCCCAGGAACCTGTGATAAAAAAAAGTGGCTAAGTATGGAATGGGGAAGCGGTCGGTCGGAGTCATGATATAAAAGCATGAGTGGAAATGTGAACCCGTGAGTCCGCCAACCCGTGCACTTAGACATTTTTGGAAAAACGACTAAGTAAATAGAAAGAGAAAGTAGAGGGGAAAAAGAAAGGGGAATTCAGTTAAGTATAGAAGAGGGAAATGAAGGGGATAAAAGAGAGTGGGAAAATAGAAAAGGGGATGGAAATTTTCGAAAGCAGGAATTGGTCTCAAACAAGCCCCATTGTTGAAAAATCATCAATTTCTAGTCCAATATTTTATCTACATACTCATTTTGTATTGTGTTTGTATCATTAAAAAGGTTGTGAAAAATGCAAATTTAAACTATAACTCTTTTTTTTTTGTTATAACTATGTATAGTTTATTTATGGGCACTATTGATGTTTGGATTTTGTAGATAACAGTGGTTTAGCATAAATTTTCATTCTTGTTGTGATAAGGCCTTAAACAAACTAGAATAAGTAACATTTTTTCCAATTCAATTCTCACACAAAACAATTCTCTAATCCCATGATATTCATATTTGTCGATCCGATAATAGGGAGGTCGATTTGGTAGATTGGGATATTGGTCATTTCAGGAGACTGGGGTGCGTTAGCTAATGCTTTGATGAAGATTTGTTTTTATTTAAACCTATGGGAGTAATTGTGTTTTTGATACATTGTTTAATGCCTTGAAATATTATTTTAAGTATTAAACTTCATACATTAGATTATTCATTGAATGGTTTGTTATTTCCCTCTATTTTTACCTCTATTATTTCACTTGTCTTTCATTACTCTGCTACCATCCAAGGAGAACCACCATCCATATTGTTATCACATATAGTTGTCAAGGGAAACAGGTCGTCCAAGTTCATGGTCTGCATAGGAAGCATCTGAGCGCAACATGCAGAGCAACTCATTTTAGGCTTAAAATACAAACGGGCGGGATCAGTTTTGCGATTGTGGAGATCCCCTATGAGGATTTGATTAGTGGCCCCCGGGTATTCAGAGTTTCAGTATTGCATGAAGTATAGTGCCATGAAAAGCACCGAAGTCCCGAAGTAGATCTCGTTCATCCAAATCTAGACTGCCACGCATCATCAGATATGTCACTCTAGTGGTTTTACTTCTGCAGTTTTGAAACGAAAGAGCCAGAGCTGAGTCATTGATCAGAGGGCCTAATATTAGATTGCATGATCAATGGTCACTCCAAATTGCGGGGTTGGAAGGTGCGTACGTTTTAAAATCTCAGGGGTGGGCCGCAATCGAAGCCGTGGTTTTTAGAAAGGGATGTGTGGTGGTTCATGGTGAATTGCAAGGACAAAAGTGGTTTTCTTTCAGACCACCCTTGGTAGCGCCCACAATCACGCAATTGTTTAGGGTCATGGCCCTAGGTCACATTGAATATAGAGCGATGGAGAGGAGTTGTGCCAAAGGCCAAAAGCACTTGTATTTGGTCACAGAAGAAGATCTTCTTGGCCTTGAGGTGTCGGGATTGACTCGAAGAAGTCATGGGCACCGTATGGAAAATTCATGGGTGTCTGGCCTCGTCCTGATCCCGGTGAAGGTTTTTATTGAAAATGGTGGCAGTGGTTGATACCTCATCTCACCCCATTAATGAAATTCGTAGAGAGAAGGGTCGTGGGTGCCGAGTGTCAATCCAAAGTTCCCAGGTGGATGGATTTTCTTGCAAGCCCACACTGAGTCGAGCTCACGTATGACATGAGAAGGCCTACATAGTTTGATAGAGAAAGCACTGACTGAAAACTTTGAATGCAGTGGTTCGATCACGCTCATGGTAGTTGCAGAAGTTCTAAGTATATATACTTATTTTTGATATTTTGTTATGGTCGAATGGTTGAGATAGGCTCCCTACTATTGTAACTATTTTTTTATGAAGAACACTGGTTCTCTAGTTATGTATTTGTTTTTGAGACATCTTGGTTAATCTAAGCCATCTTTCTTACTCCATCTTATTTTCCTCTGATACTGAGAGAGTTCATGAATGACTGATTCACATGGATTGTTGTAACTGTATTATGATGAATGTTTGATTATAGTATTGTTATAATTTCTTTCAGTTTCTTTGAGATTTGAATTCAAGAGGATCTTGTGTTTAAGTTTTTCCTCCTTAGGCTGTTGGAAGACCTAATGTCCATGACAAACCTCTACACTCTCCTCACCAAAGTCTTCCCTCTATTCACCCTTACTCCAACTTACTAACTGAAGTTGATTCCAGACCTCAATTGCTTACGCATGCTAGTCCAGATTTCTGAGTTAGAACGTTATTATCATTGAGTCCTCTCCATTTGATCATCTAAAATTCATTTACATTTACTGTATAAAATTATGGGTACTAGGCTTACCTTATATGCAATCTGAGGGTGACTTCTAGTGATAACATCTATGGCGTCGTTGTCAAGGAACGAATTGAAGACATTTCCCTGGGATAGAACGAAAAAGAGCTTCTGATTCTGAAGGTGCATCAAATATCAGAACCATTGAAGATTGTAGTTTTCACCTAGTGACTCCACACTCAAAGACTCCACTGGGGAGGGCCATGTTGAAAGAAAAATGAACATACCGAAGGGGAAGACTAGGTATCTGTTTATGGGCATTCTTCATGAAATCTTGTTTTTCTTTATCAGCTCATTTCTCTCTTTCCCTTTACATATAAAAAGGATTATCCTCTTCTTTGTCTATTCAGATGATAATAAGCCTTCATTTATTTATCCATCCTTGGAAGAAGAATAAATTCCCTCTTCTTGTGTTGTATATGTTGATCTTGTGTCTTCACCTCATCCTATCCATAAAAGTGAGATTTGTATTGGATTTCCTTGTGAAATTGATACCCTTGTAGCCTTGAGGGGGTTGAAAATGATTCAAAGCCTTCTCAAATCTCATTGCCTTCCATTATTACTGCCGAGCCTATCCATATTCTTGTTAAACCTCATATTCAACCCACCATTTTCCAAGCTAAGATCAGAGATAGGATGTTTAAACCTTTAAGGCTCCCTCATCACTTGCATCCATATCCTCCTTATTCCTTTGAGTATATTCCTAGGTTTTTTGGGGAGGATCATCTTACAGCTGAGAGGCACTTGGGGGCCTTTGAGAATTTTGTTGACCAGTTTGAAATTGTTCATGACGATGTTACCATGAGATTGTTCTTGCAATCCCTATCTGGAGATGTTGCGGTGTGGTTTATATGTCTGCAAGCTGGTTCTATTGGTTCTTGGACCGAGCCATGCCATTCATTTTTAAAGGATTGGGGTGAGAACAAGTCCCTTGGTCAATACTGGTTTGAGTTTAATTTCGTGAGGAGAGGGGATGAGGAGGCCTTGGTTGTCTTCAACATGAGGTTTTATGGTGCTTATCATAGTATGCCTATGGAGATCAAACCCACAAAGAGTGATTCCATGGTGTACTATGTCATGGCTCAACACCCATAGTTGGTCCTTCAACTGAGAGAGAGGAAATATCCATCTTTAAGACACCTGTTTCAAGATGCTGAAGAGGTCGAAGAGAACATTAGGGCTAGCAAGGGGGTTCATATGAAATCATATCTTGAAATTTTTCATGTTCATAAGAAAGAAGACTGCTAGTATGTTTCAGATTCCGAGCATG
>SNQJ01S0007289.1:37085-47284 GCA_010110895.2 Picea sitchensis | reverse complement strand
AGGAGAATAATAGAGAAAACATATAAAATCAAGATGGAGTGGGGGAATAATAGAGAAAACATATTAATTCAAAATGCAATGAGAAAAGTAGATAGATGCACTTTTATATTATTTAAGATGCTTTGGGATTTATCTTGAATTTTTCATGTAATCATAAGTATTGTTAAGGTTCATGTTGATTCAAAAAAAAAAAAAATGACCATGAAATGTTTTCTTTTGGCTAAAAGATCAATAGAAATGTGAAATTATAAGGGATTTAAAGAAACAAATAATTTTCTAGCATTTAAAATATATTTCAAAAACCATTTTACTACTTTCGCATGCATTGGATTTCTTTTTGATAGTTATGAAATACAGTTTCATAGAATGTGTTGTTAATTTATATATTTTTAACAAGTGTGTTGGACATGAATTTATTCAATAAATTATCTTTTAGGAATTATAGAGTAAAAATAACCTTGAAAAATAAAATGAATTTTTAAAATATTTAAGCAAGCATCTTGAATTGAATATATTCACTTTTGAATTAAAAAATCCCCTTCACATTCTAATCACACTTCATCATTCCAATCAAACTACAAATTCCTTTAATTTTTATTATTGAAAAAAATATGATCTTCTTACTTTCCAAAATCTAATAATTAATAAAAAACTAAAACATCTTAGAAGGAATTTGAATTGTAATTAATGAAACACTCAAACATAATAATAAATGAAACACTAAAACATAATGGACTCAAACATAATATAATATAATAATAATATATAGTTTTATATAATTTATTAATTAATTTGTCATTATTAAATGAGTCTAAATTTAAATATTATAATTAAATATAATAATAAATGAAACACTAAAACATAATGGACTCAAATATAATATAATATAATAATAATATATAGTTTTATATAATTTATTAATTAATTTGTCATTGTTAAATGAGTCTAAATTTAAATATTATAGTTAAGTGCATATATTATTATGAATTTGTTGAATATAGTTGTCACTTTTATGAATGCATTGAATATGTTTTTAATTGAATATATGGTTGCCACAAGTCTAATTGTTTGCGAAAGGAAGACAATTTTATATCTTATTGTTTTTCATTATAGTATAGGTTTGATTATCTTTTTTTTAGGGTTTTAGTCATTTTCTATGATGAATGAATTTCAATTCATTTTTAGAGTGTTGAAATGTTTGAAATTTAAATACTAGTCAACTTATTTTAAAAAGGTTTTGGAGATTTCAATTTACACTTGTAACATTGTCAAATTCTACTTCAACTTTTAAAAACATATCAATTTTCTTTTGCTTAAATATGATATATACATGTAATATACATTGTTATAAGTTTAAGCATTTCATAATTATTTTAATTTATTTTTTGGACTACATACAACTACTATATTAAAACATTTCAAAGAGGCAGGTGTAAGCAACTTTGGTACTATTTTCACAAGTTTTATTAGTAAATTGAAATTGGGACATTTAGTTATATAGTTATATGATATTTGGACTAATCTAAAATTTGTAGAATTGAGAATGAGACATTTACTTAAATAAGGTTGTCCACCTCATTTTTGCTATTTTAATCATTTTCTATGATGAATGAATTCCAATTCAATTTTTTAGTGTTGAAATGTTTAAAATCTAAATATTAATCAATTTATTTTAAATAGTTACCAACAATTGGATCTATACAATTTCACCTAAACTTTAAAAGTATGAAGTAGCTAGTAAATCATTTATCTTTTGCTTTTATTTTTAAGATATGCACAAGTAATACAATATTATAAGTTTCAATACAATATTATAAGTTTCAAGTGTTTCATAGTTATTTTAACTTTTTGTTTCACACTAAATACAACTATTACATTAAAACATTTTTAACAAACATTTATCAAAATGTTGCAATTTCATTTATTATATTATTAAATAAAATGTTTTAACAACATTTATCAAAGTGAAAGTGTTGCAATTTCACTTATTATATTATTAAGTGGAAAATAAATAGAAATTATTACATTTTATTATATGATCTCTGGAATAATCTAAAATTTATGTAAATGAGGAATGTGACATTCACTTATAACATTAATTAAGGAGTAATTTAATTGTTTTATTTTTTTAATTTATTTTAATTATATATTTATTAAATTTGTTCAGAATGTTACTAATTTTAATTAAAAAAATAAAATAATTAAAATATTAAATAGGATATCTAGTCACATACACGTCATCCGAAGAAAATTAGATAACGGATCTAAATTACTGAACGTGAAGAGCCATAATTATTCAGCAAGCCGCGAGGACTTCACAAGGATATTTACTGGATTCCGCATTATCATAATAAATTCCTTTATTTGTGAAGTTACTCCTTCGAAAAGGAGATTCATTCGGGCAAATGTGCCAACCTAAAGTGTAGGGGACCATGTATTGAGATTCTGTAAGAGCACTGCGATATGCAACATATCCATACTAATTTGAAGATTTTAAGAACGGATGAATCGTTCATTCTACTGTTTTAGCTGCCGCTTGTTCATCTTCTAATTCTAAATAGTGAAAAGAATACTTGAATATTCTGTCGTGGAACTACGCAGAAGGGCGATCGATCTTCCACTCCTGCTAAAACAAGGCAGGGCAACAATCTGCACAAAGGTATTCTCTCCATGCCCGCTTGACTAACCAGTGCTAATTTGGATTCTGATGGAAAGTTTAGCTAACAAAGGACAGCCATATCTGCAAGCAAGGCATCTGCCATTCAAAAAATGCAAAAATAGTTTAACAGATCAGTATCTCTACAGTCTAAAATTTCATATTCACGCTTTAAAATACTGTTTTAGAATATTCAGTGCATGGGCAGTTGAAAATACAGTCTGTCTTCCTGAACAAAATTCCGTATAGTGCAGGTCGGGCAATTGTATCATATGGAAAATAGAAGTTTCCCCTTCTGGTGTTCCATGTATTCATGTGGGTTTTCAAGATTTGTAAGTATAGATTAGTAAGAATAATGTACAGTCGCCTGCTCAATAACTTACAGCAGCTTTTATATTCGCCTCGCATGAAATTCCATATTATGAGTAGAAAATACTAAATAGGCAACATATTCATAATGTGGGCTAATAATCTGTTGAAGTGATTGCCGAAAAACCCATCATACTCAGCTGTGGGCTATGACGTCTTCTGTTGTGTGAAAAAGTGAGATTATCATCGATTTACACACATACAGTTTAGCTTGAGTGGGTTTAATAGTTAAGAATACTTGTTTTCTCTTAACAGGTTACAAGTTCAAGTCCAGAGGAGATAGGGTAGGGTATGTATACATTCATAGACTTTTCCATAAACTTTACCAGAAACCTAACCTAAGTGTTCTTAAGTGGACTATTTCTCACAGAAACCCGTTTCCGTATAAACTGAATCAGAAATTGGTTTCTCATGTCCATTTATTTTCTGTCTTGGGCAGGAAACCTGTTTCTGTCAGCATTTCTCGAAGGTTTGTATCGCACCAAAACTGCCCACAGTTCGAGTTTCTAGACCATCTCTATTTACTGATTAGGTTTTTCTTAGCATGCCTGCTAAATTGGAGTGAGTATTCCTTCATTCATTGAGGAGAAGACTTGTCTAATTTTGAAAAAGGTTCAATATCTGGTGTGTTCACACCAATCTTTGCCTATTAAGATCGCACTCACTAGAATGTGGATAATGGAGATGAAGCTGCCAAGACAGAGACTACTTTGTTGGAGTGACTAGGTTATTGCGATTTTAAAATAATGGAGATGCAGCTGTAACGCAACTGCAGCGTTCGTTTCACTCCAACAAAACGTAAACCCCATAATCCGTAACACTGGACTTCAAAGTTAATGACAACGATATTTCATATTGGAGGAAGATAATTTTTAAGTTGAAAGGTATATACCTATTGGAGATGGGCACAATTAATGATCTTTTAATCTTAAATTCTAATCCGACGGTTATGCATTGAAGATGCTGGCATATTCTTAGTCGTCCTCCAAAATCAATGGATCAGATTTATTGTTGATAACTTCTTTGCATTTGTAAATGCATCCGTTAACCTGTTTACTTTTTAACATTTACTTAATCATATTAAGAAATTACTGTAACATCATATGATTGCCACCTTTAAATGATTAACTTTTGGAATTCTTCAGAATTTCATTATCTAGCTCAGTTAAAATTTCATTATCTGACTGATTTTTTTTTTTAAACAAGAATTTTTTTATCGACCGTACTCTTTCAACGTTCACAACCGCTTTGCTAGTTATCTTCATTTTTCTCTTATATCTCAAACCCATTAATATCAATAAGGAAGTGATTTATCACTTAAAATTTTAGTCTTAAAAAGAGTTAATATATGCGAACTGATTGATTTATATGAAGAACATTAATTTAATATAAGTGAACTGATTTAGCACTTATTAAGAATTTCCACTTCATAGACAATCAGTATATATGAATTAATTTATATAAAAAAATTGTTAAAAAGTATAATAATGTGAATTAGTTTATATAAAAATATTGTTAAAAAGTATAATAATGTTTATTACTGGTACTAAATAGTATTAAATATAATTAACAATTTAAATGTAGTGAATGGTTGTAAGTGTCATAGTTCAGTGGTTGTTACAAATTTCATTCATAAATTAACTTAAAAACTTTATTTTAAGGTTATTTTTTTCCAAATCCATCCAAAATTTAAAAACAAATTGGGCAATAGTTTACATGTCATATTTAGCAAGATTTTGGCATAACTCATCTGCTTTGAATGTACCTTATCAAACCCTTAGTTACAGCCCCATTTTGCACGTGATCTCAAATACAGTGATAGTGGTAAATGTAATATTTGGTTGTGGTTGTTGATAATCCAATTTTAGGTGCAGTTTCATTTTGTAAATGTCTTGTTTTTCTTCTATGAATTGATTTTCTTTTAGGAATCAGTAGATGTAAATCTGCAAGAAATTATTATTTTTTGTTGTTTAAAATCCACCTTTAAATACAGAAATGAATTTAGCATGTTGAAAAATCCTAAAACATTTTGATTATACAAAAATAATCATTTAAATTTATGAATCTAACAATTTCTACCTAGTTTTGAGCAAATCTCCCCTAAAAAAATTGCCTACTCTTTTTGAAAATATGTTCTGTAAAATAATTACAATATTAAATATAGTACTTTTTATGGCTGTAAACAATCAACTTGTAAATGCAACCTCAGCCTCACTTTAGACATATAGCTACAGGGATAAATGTAATATTTGGTTGAAGGTGTGACTATTAATAAACAGTACACTATTAATGGTTAAAAACATGTGTTTTTTCTTAAGAGGTCACAGGTTCAAATCCAGAGGGGGATAGGGTATGTATACCTTTGTAAACTTTACCAATCAAATCCCTAGACAAATTATTATTATTATTAATAAACAGTACAAAATAAAATATTAATATATATTATACAATAATTACTTTAGTTCAGATGTTATAGTTACCAAATTAAATGTAATACTTGGTTCTGAACACACAGCTCCATTTTGCACATATTCACATAGTTATAGAATTAAATAGGATTAAATGTAATAACTGATTTTGTGGTAGTAATATAATAAATATTTAAATGTTGTATAAGTTGAAATATACTTGACTAGCACAGCCACATAATTGTGGTTGATCAACGCCGAAAAGAATCCTTAAAAGAATATATTAAATTTTATTATTGATTAACAAATAAACGGTTGAGCTTCATTTATTTGGTGTTAATATTTTAATTTATGTTAATCACTTACTTGGCAATTAGTTAGCTATCAAAGTAATTTTTAAATATAATTAGGTAAATGTAAAAAAGTAAACACATAAACGGATGTCTTTATAATAGCTAGGAAGTTAATGATTGAAATCACACCCATTTATTTTGTGTGACTACTAAGAATATTCCAGTCATATTTAATCATGTCCATAAAAAACTTATTAAACACTAAACCCCTATTAAATCTGCCCATTATCAATAGGTATACGCCTTTAGACATAATTAAATATATTAAATATAAATATATTTAGATTTAATAATGTATATTTAAAATTATACAACATTTATTACACTGTTGCCCAATACATTTACATTTATTGCAGTGCATATTGTTTGCAGTGGCAGTAACCCATTTTGCACATGTTCTTTGACACAATTACTGAATTAAATGTAACAACTGATTGTGGCCGTAGAAAATCCACTGTTAGATGCAGCCACATTGTCAACTTGTTCTGTGTGTCCATCCTCGTGATGAGTATGTCTCCTACTGAATTTTCAACATAAATAAATTTTATAAATAAGACGCATCGTATCCAGTAATGGTATGAGGTCTTGTCTGTGAAAAAGGGAGATCACCATCTATCCATTATGTACTCATTCATATATATATATGAGCTAGTACAAACCCATCTTAAATCGCTGTTCTGTTATAACAAGTCTACAAAAGTTTTCTTATGTGTAAATGTGATTAACAATAAAGATCAAATCAAGTTGAATGAAAGTAGGAGCTATGTTACCAGAAACCTAACGTAAGTGGGCCATTTCTGACAGAAACCTGTTTCAATATAAACTAAATCAGAAATTGGTTTCTCATGTCCATTTTCTGTTTTGAACAGGAAACATATTCCTGTCAGCATTTCTGGCAGGTTTGCATGCCACCAGAAACTACCAACAGTTCGAGTTTCTAGACCATCTTTGTTTAGTGATTAGGTTATTTAACATGCCTACTAAAGCGGAGTGAGTATTGCTTCATTCATTGAAAACTTGTCTAATCTTGAAAAAGTTCAAGTTCAATATCTGGCGTGTTCACACTAATCTTTGTCTACACTAGAAATTGGATAATGGAGATGAAGCTGCCGAGACAGAAAGTTCAATATCTGGTTTGTTCACACTATTCTTTGCCTATTAAGGTTTTGCCTATTAAGGTCGCACCCACTGGAATATGGAGCTGAGGCTGCAAAGACAGAGACTACTTTGTTGGAGCCAGTACTAGGATGTTGCGATTTTAAAATAATGAAGATGAAGCTGTCAAACGTGAAGACTAATGGTTGCACTTGCACCCACTAGAATGCTGCTTTAGGATAATGGAAATGGAGCTGGAGCTGCATCATGTAAAAAAAATTGTTAAAAAGCGATAATATGACAGTTGTAATGAATGCCTATGTTGTTATTCAGAACGATATGTTTTGTTATTTTAAATAACTATATTGATATTTAAAGTTAAAGGTATTGGTATTTTCAAATTTACCTTTATAAACAAAATCTAGTCTGCAAAAAAATAAAATCCCAAAATTTTTATGATAATATATCAATTTTTAAAAAATGATATTTATTTAAATATAAAAAAACTAATAATAATATGTCCACCTTAAAAGTTTATTTTTATCAAAAAAAAACTTATTTTTTTAGTTTTTAAGGAAGTTACTTAATTACGTAAATTTCTTAACCTGTTTACTTTTTAACATTTACTTAATGATATTAAGAAATTACTGTAACATGATATGATTGCCACGTTTAAATGAATAACTTTTAGAATTCCTCAAGTATCCGTGAGTTTCATTATCTACCTCAGTTATGAGTGTGTTTCATTTCTCATTCTCTACCTCATTTTGTCTCGGCGTTTCATTCGTTTCATTTTCTACCCCATGTGGATTCTCCATTGAAATTGTTTTAGTGAGCACCTGTTCCGGTTCAAACCCTCCCTGAAAGTAATATGAAAGGCTGGGAAGTTCACAGTTTCTTCATGCATGGACCTAGCGTTTTTACTGTTTTTTTTTTTAACCCTAAAGTTTTTTTTTATCGGCCGTAAATCTTTCGGCGTTCACCAATCACAAGTTTCTGCATTATTCTCTTTATTCCCTGTGATTTATATAGATGTTGTTTAATTGTTCTAACAACTTTAACAATTTCTCATTAAATTTAGGATAAATAACTCAAAAAAATATAAAAAATTAGAGATTATTGATAAGTAAACAAAAACTCATTAAAATCTCACTTAATATAAGTTAGCTCAACAAAAGAGTAACATTTTATAAAATATTGTACTTAAGAAGAAAGAAGACAACAATATTCATCCTGCTATACAGCAAGATCCAATGACCTATATTCCACTGGGTTGGATATTGGCCACCAAAAAAGTAGGCCACCTCGTACTCACAGAAAAAGGCCCGTGTGCGTGACGAAGTCAGCTGGATAGAAAGAGAAACTCATCCATCAAAGTTTTGGACCCATACACTATTGAAAACTTTATGTTTCAATTCCTTTCCTTATCCAAGTGCATGAATCGATCAAATATGTCCACAAGGAAAAGACTTAAAGTCAAGACTTTGGCAGCTTGTGTTTGGAGCGATATGGTAATTGTAACACGAGTTGATCAAATCTGTCCACAAGGAAAAGACTTAAAGTGAAGAATTTGGCAGCATGTGTTTGGAGCGATATGGTAATTGTAAAATGTTAGTGTAGAGTAAGAGACTAAATCATGAGTTAAGAAGGTCCCATGGGGAAGATGTTAAATCGTGAGTTAAGATGGTCACATGGGCAAGACTTAACAGGTTCCTATTACACTTCATTAAGTGTAATAGAGTTATGAAATTGAAGTTGTTGTGATGAAGTGTTATGTGGAATTGATCTTATAGTGATGTTTACCAATGTAATATTATGAGGGAGTAATTGGTCATAGGATGAGTAAAGTTATAAGGATATTATTTATTTATTTATTTTATTTAGTGTTGTGTTTTTTAATTTGATTGATGTATTTGTAAGGATGTTAAGATATTAAGAATGAAAAAATAGTAAATTTGGTTATTTGAATTGAGTATTGTAAAAATTGGAAGATAAAGTATAAAAAATTGTAATTTTCAAATAGAGATAGTCCATAATATATGATGTGGTCATAGTGACATTTGGTGTTACCAACTTTATGGTATGATTTTAATCTATTTAGTATTACCAACTTTATATTGGTATGATATTAGTTTATGTTGGAACTCACTAATGCATACTAGACAATATAGATTTTTGTATTGATAGAGTTGAAGACAAAGACACCAATTATGTGCTTGATTGCAAACAAATTAGAAGATATGAGTAGTGGTCTCTTTTAATTGATGAAGTAGCCTTGCATGGAACAATTGACTCTTGGGTTATTGTTATTACATAATGAAGTGTTGCTCATAGTGATAGGTTTTTAATTTGTAAGATTAACATCCAGATAAACTTAATATTTAGAGTATTTTCCTAAAACATTTCTGAACACCATAATTGGTTACTTATGTGTGTAAATGGGAGTATGTTTATAGGGTTGGACTAGTTGATAAATCTATGTACACCAAGTTGGTTGATTGTAGAATCACATTTACAAGGGAGAGTCACATAATTTTGTAACAATGAATAATTGGAGGGGCAAGAGCCAAATCTGAGATTTCTTAAGACAACATGAAAGAGACATGTTCTTAAATTAATTTAAGGTACACCAAAGTGTGATTGGAAAATGTGTGTATGTTTTCATGGTTGTAAATAGATACATAGCTAGTTGTAAGGTTCAAAGTTGCATGCATGATCCATATTCACCATCAAGATTTTACTCTTTGTGTCTAATAAGTTTTGTATTTAGGGAGAATGTTAGAATAATACAAAAACAAATACAAATAAATAAGAGTTAAGGAAGTTTGAATAGTTCACAAAACACAATATACTCAAGTTAAAAGTCAAAAACACACTTGAATAATCTTGGAGATGCTAATTAATGCTCTATGATTCATTTAAGTAATCTCAGTCTCACTTTTTAAATAATAATATAAATATCATAAAAAAATGATATCTAAATGATAATAAATTTAGAATTTAAATCATTATAAATGTTTTTTGACAACTTATACACACTATCAAAAGATTTTGTGGTGGATCCCATACATACAAGTTTCACCCCATGGTATTTGAACACGTGGATGGAAACTAAACCTCAAAGGAAACCAAACATGTGTTCTCTGAGACAATCACAATGTTAAATGTAGTATTTTTGTTACAAAGTTAAATGTAAATACATTTTCGACTTAGCTACCAATAACCACTCTACTCTACAATATTAAATATTGTATAAAACTGTGTATATATCATTGGATTTGAATTATTTCAAATACAAAGATGTATACAATATTGGTA
>SNQJ01S0007288.1:87663-104300 GCA_010110895.2 Picea sitchensis | reverse complement strand
CTTGGCTTACTTACTAATAATGTCGGTTATTTGTTATGAATGTGTGAACCATGTTTCTTTTCCCTTGTATCATAAAATACTTTAACTTTGGGATGAAGTTTCTTGAAGGGTGGGTGTATGTAACAACCCTAGTTAAATAACTAATTGTCAAAGTTAAATAATTGCTTAAGGTTTATTAAGTTTAATTAATTAAATAATTAATTGTCCTAATGTATATTAATTAATAAATAATAATAATAATAATTTATTTATTTATTGTTTAATGTATATTAATTAATCGATTAATTAATTAATTAACTCATTAAATATTTGGGGAATGAATTAAAGTCTAATAAATTTTAATTTATGAAAAGAAAACTTAACGTTTTGAAGGAGGGTTGGCATTGAATGGAGGGATAAGATGGTTGGCATTGAATGGAGAGGTGGTGAATGGACGGGGGGATATGAGGGGGCAAAGAAATTCGAGAGGGGTACTTTGATTTTGGGGGTAGGGAGAATTTCTGGAGATCAGGAGGAGATTGTATTGGAGCATTTTTCCAGGGGAGGGATTGGAAAACTATATTTTCTGGTTTTAGGCTTGAGGAATTTGTTGGACTATTACAGGGGAGCATCGGTTGCTAGGAGTTTTGGGCTCGAGGGCCAGGAATCCTCACAGAATCCTAGAGCTAGGGAGTCGGATAGGCTCTGTTCCTAGCTAGCAGAGAGGAAAGATTCAGTTTTGGGCAGAGTTTGGTCAGAGCAGCTTGGTCAGACAGAGTGGGAAACTACATCACTTGAGAGGTATTTATGTTCATTATTAATGCATGTCATTATCGTTATGATGGTTCATTATTTACTATGTTGTATATATATATATATGATTTTTATATCATCCTGCTCATTTGAATTTGTTGAACCATGAACTATTATTTTGTTAGTTTGTTGAATATAAAACCGTAAAGAAATTATCAAAATCAATTTTATGATTATATTTAAATTCTAGGTTCTGTTAGTTGGACACTACAGGTACTCTGCCTGCATGGCATCTTCATGCTCCCAAGTAGCATCTTCATGACCATAACAGGTCCACTGAACTTTTACCAGCTCTATGAATCGATTCTGGAGCATTTTGACATTTTTGTCCAATATGTGCATTGGCTAGACCTGAAAGTCTCCCTCTGTCTCCACTTGAATCAGATGTCAATCAATAACATGGTTAGGATCATGTACAATTGTTTGTAGTAATGAGATATGAAATACATTATGCACATTCATGGAAGCAGACAATGCAATCATGTATGCAACTGGTCCTATTGTGTCCAATATCTCAAATGGACCACATAATCTAGTTGCTAGCTTTGTACAACTACCCAACTTCAATGAGCTCTTCGTGGGATTCACTTTGAAAATCACATACTCCCCCACTTTAAATTCTTTAGCTGTCATGTTCTTATCTGCATAATTTCTCTGTCTATCTTGAGTTGCCTTTAAATTCTGCTTAATTCTAACCATCTGGTCTTCCATGTCCTTGGATCAATTTTGTCCCAAGTACCACTCTATCTGCTGGGTTGTCCCAACTCATTGGAGTATTGAATTTCCTACCATACAAAGCTTCAAATGGTATCATTTTCAATGAAGCTTGATACCCATTATTATAGGAAAAATCAACCAAGTGCAAGTAATATTCCCACTTAGATGGCTTATCCATCATATACATTCTCTACATGTATTCAATTACTTGGTTGACTCTCTCTATCTTCCCATCTAACCGTGGATGGTATGTTGTGCTAAAATTCAGATTTGTACCAAATCCTTTAAACAATCCTTTCCATAAATTTGAAGTAAACTTTGTATCTCTATTTGAAATAGTTGTCTTAGATATCCCATGCAACCTAGCAATCTCCCTCATGTAAATTTATGCAATATTAGTTTTTTTATGAGTCATTTATACAGGAAAAAAATGAGCAGCCTTTGTCAATTTATCAACCACTACCACGATTGAATCATGTTGTCTTGTTGTCCTAGGAAATTTAGTTATAAAATCAATGGTTACCACTTCCCATTTCTTCTCTGGAATTGGTAATGGTTGTAGCAAACCCGATGGGAGCCTATGCTCAACCTTCACTCTTTGAAATTCCATACATATGGAAATGTAATCAATAATATATTTCTTCATTCTTGTCCAAAAGAATTGGCTTCTTACTGTTGCAATTTTTTTCTGGTCACCGGGATGTCCGACATACAGAACATTATGCATTTATTTTAATACCAAATTCCTAAATTCTTCGGAACTAGAAACATAAATTCTATTTTTATGCATAAATAATCCATCTTCCTTCATCTCATATTCTTTAATTTTATGTTGTACATTTTCCTGATGATATCTTTCCTTTACCTGTAGGTAATGTTGATCTATAACAACAACATCTAAATTTTTTCTCTTTAAATCTAATTGATGCATACTAATGGTTGTAGCATGCTTGAGATGTACTCTTCAACTAAGTGCATCAATAACTTTATTTTCTCTTCCTTTGATATGCTTGATGTCAAAATCATATTCACTTAAAAATTCCATCCATCTCATTTTCTTGGCATTCAAAGTTAGTTGTTCAAAAAGCTATTTCTGACCACTATGGTTTGTTCTTAATTCAAATCTCTTCCCCATGAGATAATGCCTCCACATATTCAATGCATGAACAATGGAAGAAAGTTCCAAGTCATGTGAGGCATAGTTCCTCTCTTGTTATTTAAGCTTTCTGGACTCATAACCAATGACATGTCCATTTTGAGTGAGAATTACCAAGGTGACCTACCAAAGAACATGAAATGTCTCCTAGAGGAGACGTTAGTTCATTTTTCAAATAAGTGCAATAGGCATCTATATCAATAGTATTTATATGCAACCAAGTATACCTAACAGTAATAGAACCTTTCAAATATTGTTTTCAACACTATAGTGTTTACTTGTACTATAGCAACTATAAACCTTGATATGTGCAAATTGAAACTTAACAATTTGATCAATCAAACCTGGAACCTGGAGCTTCAACAACTTGTTCCTCTGAATGTACAGAATCCAAGATCACTGCTTGGACAAGGTTTCTTGTACATTCCCTGCAAAACACACTCATCCTTTTGTTAGATGATGTTGGACATAGTGTCATTGATGTCAATAGTCGATATCAGTGATGTGATGATAAGTTGAGATAAAAGCTCAATAGGGTTAGTGAATGAAGATCAAAACTCAGAAGAGATGGCACAATGAATTTTAGAACAATCATTGGAGGACTAGTCAATAGTATACAATGACTTATGTCAAACAATTGGACGATATGCAGAGATTAAAGCTCCTGGGAGAGTTAACGAATGAATATCAAAGATCATAAGAGATGGTGCATTGAAACTGAGTAGGTATGGCACGGTGAAACTCATATCAAATCAATACCATTGATGCACAATCACCAGATCAATGGCAGGGATGAATTGCAGAGAGCGAAAGAAGAATTAAACTACTCGCTAGTTACAATCCCGCAATTGGTCTAGATAGTCATATCTCATAAATTCAAACATATACGACTGTGGTTGATGCAACAAATGATCATATTAAGTCATATTAAGTCGTGACCATCAAATGCGCAATCGCCAGATCAAAGACAAGGATAGATTGTGGAGATCATAATAAGTATTAAACATCATGTTATTTCCAATCCTGTAATTAGTCAGGACCGTCAAATCTTACAGCTTCAAAGATCGACGATTGTGGTTGACTCAGAAATAATGCACAACATCAAATTGTGGAGTTTGGGTGTCGAGTTAAATCACTCACAATTTGTGGTTCCACGATCATCGTCGACCATTAATTTGCTTCGAAGAGTCCACATCGACCGTTAGATCAAATCAAATGGAAGGATATGATAAGCGAGGTAAAATATCTGATATCACAATTATGCAAACTTCTGTCAGCCGTCATATCATTCTAAAGTGGAAGGACAGGATAAGCTAGAAGAAGGATTGTTGGATTTAAACCAAGGCAAAACTGCATCATAGAAAGATCGATTCGTTGATCTAAAAACATGACCAACGAGCAAAATTAAGTTCGGGTTAAAAGTAGCGAGGAGGTTATTGTTCGGGGAATCTCACTTCATAAGAATTGGTAACTTGAAAATTTGAAATACCCGAAGTCCCGAAATCTGAAATGAATAAGGACCATCGAATCTGGAGGATATACGATGACCGTTGGATTAGGGTTGTTGGTCAGCAAATCACCTTAGCAAGGACACGTGGCAGACCATGTCATCAAGTACACATGGAATAATCATATGATGACATGTGTCAAGAGGAAATTGGATCATGCCATGTAAACACATGAATTCAATAAGTTACGTCACTCAGAGAGAATTACTTCGGGAGTTTCACCACCAAGAAATGTCAAAAGTCCCGAAGTCCCGAAGGATGAAGTTCTGAAGTCACTCTCAACCGTCAATCTGAGATACCCTTCAGATACTATTATGACTGTTATATCAAGGAGATGAGTATGTGTCACATCGGGAGATCTACGTCGACAGACCACGTCAGCAAGAAACTGTGACAGACCACGTCAACAAGGACACGTGGCACAGTCAGAGAATGACAAGTGTCAAGTTGAAATCAGTATTTCAGGTATTTGCAAATCATGAATATGAGTGACACGTGGCAGCTACTCGGATCATGAAACTTCATCAAGTGATGTAAGCAAGTTTTACTTTGGGATTTTTACTTCGGGAGTTTCACCACTAGCAAATGACAAAATCTCTGAAGTGTCGAAAGACGAAATCTCGAAGTAGACATGGTTCATCCGATCTAAAGAAATGCTTCGAGAGCATTCTCATCCGTCGATCTACTACAGTGGAAGGATATTGTAAGTGGAAGTGTTAACCGATAGTAAGAAGTCTCCACTGTATTATGACTTACTCAGCAGGTGATCACTCTAGAGGAAAATTGAGTGACATCTATTTGAAACCTCCGAAGTCTCGAATGTCGAAGTCCTGAAGTGGACATGGGTTGTTTGATCTGAAGAATACTTCAGTTTGATTCTCAACCATTGATCAAAACACAATGGAAGGACAGTGTAAGTATAATATACGAAGTTGCTAAGTAATCTGTGGTCATCCATCTCAATGCTTGAATAAGACCCAACCATCAGATTAAGCCTTGTAAGAATCAAATCTGATATTGATCAGTTTCCCCAAAATAAACGTAAACCGTCCGATCTGTTTGGGAAATCTGATTCGAAAGTTTTGAAAGGTTTCAAGTCCAAAAGTTTCAAAGGGAGAAGTGATGAAGTTACGACAGTCTTCCATTTCAAGAGGTTAAAATTGTGACCGTTGATTCACATAAGTGCTCAAGTGCTTGTCTGGCCTAGTATCTGGTCACTGTTGTTGGTCATATGATATAAGAGTTTTAAAAGGAAATTATAATACGTCGTTGTAGTTGGTAAGCCCGTGGTTCTGTAACGATCAGTCACATGTAATGGTTTGGGGGAAGCACCTCTGCATAATTCGGTCTTTGTGAAAAAAAGAAGAGATTCAGGATCGAGTTTAAAAGATGAAATTGATTCATATGTGATCAATTTATGAAAATCCTTCACGTTAGAAACGATAAAACAATGATTATAGTTTAGTTAAACAAAAAGGTGCAACGGTCCAAACAAAAGGACATAGTGCATCTCAAACTCAGACAGTTTTGAGGATTATATAAACGAAGAAGAGTTATGAGAAGGGGCATCTCTGCAGTTTATATAAGAAGATAAAATCAGAAGCAGAGTTGAAGCAGAAGAACTATTTGTTCTAATGGGCCTGTCAATATCTTATTGAAGATTGAGAACAAAGGAAGTCAGAGTAGCAGTTATGCAATCTAGTATATGTTATAAAAGACTTTATTGGACTCTAGCAGAGTCATTAAAGATTAAATGACAGGAGCCAGAGAGAAAGAGATGAAGTTTGTCTGCAGATAACAAGAAGACCATGCAAGCAGACAATACAAGAGATGTGTTATACGTGTTATAACTTGCATAAAGGGAGGAAGGGTGGAGCAAGGGAAAACAAGTTGAAGTCGAAAGGTCAAATCTGATAGGGCTTGTGTTAATGGATGTTTGACTCAAAGTCAATGAAGAGTAGAAGATATTGAATTACATTGTAAAATGAAGGGTGGTTGGGTGGTGGAAGGGCAGGTTGGAGCCTGTAGGGGAGTTGGTGCTTCCTTATCAGTTGTAGCTGACTAAATAGGAGGTTGTAGCCTCCTACCAGTTGGTGTTGGTGAACAAAGGGAGTTGGTGCTTCCTTATCAGTTGTAGCTGACTAAATAGGAGGTTGTAGCCTCCTACCAGTTGGTGTTGGTGAACAAATGGAGTTGGTGCTTCCTTGTCAATTATAGCTGACTAAACAAGGGGTCAAACCCTCCTACCAGTTGGCGTTGGTGAACAAGGGTGTGGGTGCATCCTAATCAGTTGGTTTTGATCGAAAAGGAAGAATATCTTCCTTCTATGTAACTTGTAAGAAAATGAATTTTGTAGTTAATAGAAAAGAGTTGGTGGTTTTCCGTGTTGGGTTCCATGATAAATATTGTGTTCCTAAGGGTCTGTTTTTCATCATATATTACTTAATTTAATAATTAATGTGTGTTCTTGATATTGAATAAATTAATAAGAAAAAGTAGGCAATACTGATTCACCCCCCCCCTCTCACTATTGCTAGATATTCCATCAATTGGTATCAGAGCAAGGTTCCTTTAAGAACAGTCTAACAAACTGAAAGGAAGATCAAATTAAGCACACATGGATGGAAAAATATTTACACTGAGAATGGAAATCCAATACCTGGAAAAGAAGAATACATATTTTGGAGTACAAGAATGGAAAGTCATCTAAAGGCATTGGGACATGATGTATGGAATTCAGTAATCACCGATTACTTCCCACCAAGCAGAGTAAGGAATCCATCTCAAAAGAAAGCCAAGAAAATTAACTCAATGGCAATGAATACAATCCTTGATGTATTACCTGATGACGTCAAAGAGAATATAGGTGAATGCAATTCTGCAAAGGAACTTTGGGACAAGATGAAAGACCTCTACTCAGAAGAAAATTCTAATGAATCATTTCAATCAGAACAAAGTTCAATCTACAACAATTCTAGTGATGAAGATTCTTTTTAAGAATACTCAGACATTGAAGAAGAAGTCAATCTTGAAGCTAAGTTTGAGTGTTCTTTGAATGATCTGAGAAAATATAAACATACGTGTAAACAACTAAAGGATAAACTTAATATTGTTGAAAAATTCAAGAAAGGGACTAAATCCCTTGATAAAGTTATCAGTCTACAAAAAATTCCTTCAAACGAATTTGGCCTTGAATATGAACAAGTACACATAGTTAAAGGCTCAAGTCCTATTACTCATATTGATGTTGAATATGACATGTCTTGTGATGATACCTCCAAAGAATCTTCTCTTCCTCCCATGAAGATGTATAAAATCAAAAGAGAATACACAGAAGACATTCATATCAAGGATAGAGAGGAAGATTCAGTCATCAATAAAGGTAAATACTCTTCACAATATTCCAATTGCAATAATGTTGATATTAAAATTTCCCCTGCAAATAAAGAAGAAGATTTAGATACAATAGAAGAATGTTTTGTTAGCATCTATCCCATGAAAGAAGTAGAAGAATAACTATCTAAGGTCAAACATAAAGTTGATTGGAATGTTTATGAATACCACTATGACCATGACTATTCAAAATATAGTTTTTTTCATGACTACACTAAAGAATTTGTTGAAAAGAGTCAAAAGCATTTCTTGGAAATAAAGGAAATTCTCAAAGACAATGAAAAGATCATATCTCAGAAAAATATTCAGCTAGAAGAAAAAGAATAGGAGATAAAGAAATTAAAGAATGAAATTAGTCAAGTAAAAGAAGAAAAGAAGGAAGATGATGAACTTAGCCAAATCCTTGCAGATCTAAAAGAACCAAGGGAAAGAAATGCCAATCTGAAGACCCAACTTGAAGAAACTAAAAGAAGAGAGGAGGTAGTGAGGAAGAAGTTGAACAAAAGGGAAGAATCATGTCATAAGATGGAAGAAGAAGTTGTGAATCTTAGAAAGAAGGTTGAGAAGTCAAACACCCAAGTCAAGTTCTTGAATAACTCTATGATCTTAGATGAGATATTGGATAGTCAGAGATCACCAAATGACAAAACTGATCTTGGCTACAACAAGGAAGAAATTAGTAATCCCAAGAAACTTGATGCAAGTCCTTCATTTGTAAAGAGTGAAGATAAGTTTGATGCAAGTCTTTCTTTTATAAAAAGGGAAAGCAAGAATGATGCAGGTTCTTCATGTTCAAAGAATGAAAGCAACATTACAACATTTAGAAGATCAGATCAAGGAAGACATCATGAAGATACTCATACACCTCAAAGTAAGTTTAGAAGAAAGACACCTTCATGGATGAATCAAAGGAAGCATGAGAGTGTTTTTAATGGTTATTGTTTTTCTTGTAATGAGTATGGTTATAAAGCCTTGGATTGTAGGCATCATGGAAGAAAAAAAATTGGTAGGTTCAACAACAATATAAGATGTTGGAACTGCAATCTTGTTGGACATATTGCTACACATTGCTACACTATGAGATGTTACAGTTATGATGGATATGGCCACAAATCCCATGACTATTGGAACTCAAAAATACAGTCAATAAGAAATGCTTCACAAAATATGACAAGAAGAGTAAATAAGACATGGAAAATAAAATATGAAGTACCAAACAAGAAAGATAATGAAAATATTGCTCCTGAAATTGATGAAGTTAATAATAGGAGATCAGTGGGTGAAACGTCTCAAGTTAAGGATGAAGAAGATTTTGATGCACATAATAGTGGCGTTGATGTTGAATCTCCAACAATAGAAAAACAAGAAGAATTGAGTGATGATTATCTCAAAAATCTTTCAATCCCATTTTAATGGTACACTAAAACTCCTTCTCAAAAAAAAATAAAAAAATCTTTGTCCACGAAGCTACAAGGACTATGCTCAATGAAGAAAAAATATCTGATGGATATTGGAGGGATGATGTAAGAACAACAATATACATATTGAAAAAATGTCAACTCAGGATTAATAGTAATAAGAGTCCTTATGAACTATGGTTTGGAAGAGCTCCATCGGTAAAATATTTCAAGGTCTTTGGAAGTAAGTGTTGCATCAAAAGGCTTGATAAGAATTTTAGAAAATTTGATGCCAGATCTGATGAAGGTATCCTTCTTGGATATGATTCTACCAAGAAAGCATACAAATGCTACAATATTAGGTTACATAAGATTGTTGAGAGTGCATATGTCAAAGTGGATGATATAAAAACAATTGGTATCCTAGTTAGAGATTGATGAGAATTGATGGACACAACCAAGGGTTGTTTGAAGAATATGACCTACAATTGCATTATGTTCAGTAAGGCAACAGTATCCACAACAACAACGTTATGATGTACAAAATGTTATACATGACATCATGTAGAGATAACAAGAGGAAAGACCTTGTCAGGAAGAGCTACCCTTTTTAGAAACAAAGGGGGAAAACTGTCTAAGGCAGAGAGAGAAGATTGACAGGGGTAGTCATTCAGGTTTGGCAGGAAGAGCATGATTGCAGGGGGAGTTACCAAAGTTAAGATACTAATCAGTAGCATATAGACAGACATATCATAAGAGGAGAAACCCTTTTCCATTGATGTCAAAGGGGGAGAGTAACTTTAGAGGACAAAAGCATCACCACAGGGGGAGATTGTGTATGAAGTTGGTGTGTTGCCATCAATGACAAAGGGGGAGGTTGTTGGACATAGTGTCATTGATGTCAACATTCAATATCATTGATGTGATGATAATTTGAGATAAAATATCAAGAGTGTTAGCGAATGAAGATAAAAGCTCATAAGAGATGGCACAATGAATTTCAGAAGAATCGTTGGAGGACTAGTCAACAATATACAATGACCGATGCCAAACAGTTGGACGATATGAAGAGATTAAAGCTCAGGAGAGTTAACGAATGAATATCAAAGCTCATAAGAGATGGCGCGTTGAAACTCAGTAGGTATGGTGCGATGAAACTCAGATCAAATCAAGATCGTTGATGCACAATCTCCAGATCAACGACATGGATGAATTGCAGAGAGAGAAATAAGACTTAAACTACTTTCTAGTTACAATCCCGCAATCGGTCTATATTGTCATATCTCATAAACGCAAACATATACGATTGTGGTTGATCCAACAAATGATCAGATTAAGTTGGATTAAGTCATGACCGCCGGATGCGCAATTTCCAGATCAACAACATGGATAGATTGCAGAGATCGTAATAAGTATTAAACATCGTGCTATTTCCAATCCCTCAATTAGTCAGGACCGTCAGATCTTACAACTTCAAATATCGACGATTGTGGTTGACTCACTAACAATGCACAAATTCAAATTGCGGAGTTTGGGTGTCGATTTAAATCGCTCGCAAGTTGTGGTTCTGCAATCATCATCGACCTTTAATTTACTTCGAAGAGTCCACATCGACCGTTAGATCAAATCAAGTGGAAGGATAGGATAAGCGAGGTAAAAGATCTGAGATCACAATTATGCGAACTTCCGCCAGCCGTCAGATCATTATAAAGTGGAAGGATAGGATAAGCTAGAAGGACTGTTGGATTTAAACCAAGAAAAAACTGCATCATAGAAAGATCGATTCGTTGATCTAAAAACATGATCAACGAACAAAATTAAGTTTCAGTTAAAATTAGTGAGGAGGTTACTATTCGCGGAATCTCACTTCGAAAGAATTAGAAACTTGAAAATTTGAAATACCCAAAGTCCCGAAATCCAAAATGAATAAGGACCATCAGATCTGGAGGATATACGATGACCGTTGGATCAAGATTGATGGTCGGCAGATAACCTCAGCAAGGACACATGGCAGACCACGTCAACAAGTACACATGGCATAATCAAATGATGACATGTGTTAAGAGGAAATTGGCTCATGCCATGTCAACACGTGACGCCAATAAGTTACGTCACTTTGGGAGAATTACTTCGAGAGTTTCACCACCAAGAAATGTCAAAAGTACCGAAGTCCCGAAGGATGAAGTTTCGAAGTCACTCTCTATATTCAATATGAGATACCCTTCAGATACTATTATGACCATTAGATCAAGGAGATGAATATGTGTCACATTAGGAGATCTACGTCGACAAACCACGTCAGCAAGAAACTGTGACAGACCATGTCAGCAGTCCATGTTAGCAAGGACACATGGCACAGTCAGAGAATGACAAGTCTCAAGTTGAAATCAGTATTTCAGGTACGTGAAAATAATGAATCTGAGTGACACGTGGCAACTAATCGACTCGTGACACGTCATCAAGTGACGTAAGAAAGTTACATCACTCCGGGATTTTTACTTCGAGAGTTTCACCACTAGCAAATGAAAAAAGCTCCAAAGTCCTGAAGGATGAAATCCTGAAGTAGACATGGTTAGTCCGATCTAAAGAAACACTTCGGGAGCATTCTCATATGTCTATCTACTACAGTGGAAGGATAGTGTAAGTGGAAGTGTTAACCGACAGCAAGTGGTCACCACCGTATTATGACTTACTCAGTAGGTGATCACTCCAAAGGAAAATGGAGTGACGTTTATTCGAAACCTTCGAAGTCCCAAATGCCGAAGTCCCGAAGTGGACATGGGTTGTCTGATCTAAAGAATACTTCAATTGCATTCTCAATCATTGATCAAAACATAGTGGAAGGAAAACATAAGTATAATAGACGAAGTCACGAAGTAATATGTGGCCATTCATCTCAATGCTTGAATAAGACCCAACCGTTGGATTAAGCCTTGTAAGAATCAAATCTAAAGATTGATTAGTATCCGCGAAATAAACGTAAACTGTTTGATCTGTTCGGGAAATATGATTCAAAATTTTTGAAAGGTTTCAAGTCCAAAAGTTTTGAAGGGCGAAGTCTCAAAGTTACGATAGTCGTCCATTTTAGGAGGTTAAAATCGTGACCGTTGATTCACATAAGTGCGCAAGCGCTCGTCTGGCCTAGCATCTAGTCATCGTTGTTGGTCATATGATATAAGAGTTTTAAAAGGAAATTATAATATGTTGTTATAGTTGGTAAGCCCGTGGTTATGTAACGCTCGGTCACATGTAATGGTTTGAAGGAAGCGCCTCTGCAAAATTCGGTCTCTGTGAAAAAAACCAGAGATTCAGGATCGAGTTTAAAGGATGAAATTGATCCATATGTGATCAATTTATGAAAATCCTTCATGATAGAAACTATAAAACAATGATTATATTTTAGTTAAGTGAAGAGGTGCGACAGTCCAAATAAAAGGACACAGTGCATCTCAAACTCACACCATTTTGAGGATTATATAAATGAGGAAGAGTTATGAGAAGGGGCATCTATGTAGTCCATATAAGAAGATAAAATCAGAAACAGAGTTGAAGCAGAAGAATTGTTTGTTCTAATGGGCCTGCCAATATCTTATTGAAGATCAAGAACAAAGGAAGTCGGATTAGCAGTTATGCAATCCAGTATATGTTATAGAAGACCTTTATTGGACTGCAACAGAGTCATTAAAGATTAAATGACAGAATCTAGAGAGAAAGAGATGAAGTTTGTCTACAGATAACCAGAAGACCATGCAAGCAAACAATACATGAGAAGTGTTATACGTGTTATAAATTGCATAAAGGGAGGAAGGGTGGAGCAAGGAAAAACAAGTCGAAGTCGAAAGGTCAAATCTTATAGGGCTTATGTTAATGGATGCTTGACTCAAAGTCAATGAAGAGTAGAAGAGATCGAATTACATTGTAAAATGAAGGGTGGTTGGGTGGTGCAAGGGCAGGTTGGATCTTGCAGGGGAGTTGGTGCTTCCTTGTCAGTTGTAGCTAACTAAATAGGAGGTTTTAATCTCCTACCAATTGGTGCTGGTGAATGAAGTGAGTTGGTGCTTCCTTGTCAGTTATAGCTGACTAAACAGGGGGTCGAACCCTCCTACCAGTTGGTGCTAGTGAAAAAGGGTGTGGGTGCATCCTATTCAGTTGGTGATTATCAGAAAGGAATAATATATTCCTTCTATGTAACTTGTAAGAAAAGGAATTTTGCAGTTAATAGAAAAGAGTTCGTGGTTTTCCCTATTGGGTTCCATAATAAATCTTATGTTCATAAGGGCCTATTGTTCATCATATATTGCTTAATTGAATAATTAATGTGTGTGCTTAATATTGAAGGAATTAATAAGAAAAAGTAGGCAATATTGATTCACCCCCCCCCTCTCAGTATTGTTGGATATTCCATTAGATGATATAACATAAAAAGCATATACAAGTGCATACCTTTGAAATTTGCAGCATCGTTCAGCTTGTCTTCTAATCTGAAACTAGACACCATATTGACAAGAAGAGGTTAGAAACTGAATAAAAGAGGTTTAATGATTAGAACAAGCTAGAAACCATGAAATTTTAAATTTGAACACAAAATCAAGTTTGACCAAAAGTAAACCTTTGACTTTGACTAGTCAACCTTTGACTTTGACCAAAAAATCAAACTTGACGTTTTTTATTGCTAAGAGTACCAACAGGTGCACTAGACTAAGGCACACTAGAATGTCCAAGAATTTTGCCAAAATTATCACTTGAAGTGCCCAGAAGGTTAGGTTAGGGTTTGTTGCAACTGCACAATAAAAAACCCCAGTTGCAGTTGCAACTGGCGCCACAAGGAGCTTAAAAAAAAATCACCATGCTACCTTCTAGTGGTTATATTGTCCTGAAGGTGGCGTGGGCCCATAACTTGTTAAAATATTCCATGTGCTCATTTTACCATATACAATATCACTATTGTCACCCAACCATAGGTACACAACCACCCCCAAGCACCATAACCTTTTCTAGATAGAATGATTCCAGAAGTGGCACTAGAACCAAAAAATAACAAATATATTGCATCTTTCTCCAAATATAGCTCACCAAATAGAAATTCCCAAAGCCACATAAAAAGAACAATACTCAGTTGCAACAACTACAATTGCAATTGCACTTACCAAGAATACCACCAAGAAATATCACCAAGAACACCACCAAGAGATACTATAAGGTAGGGCTCACATCTTAGGCTAGATGGTGCTACAAAGAGAGACCAAGAACCATCCCAGAAAATCCACCTTCCAGCCTTGCAGCTGCATCTCCAAACTTTCGCCAGACTTGACTGAGAGAGTGTGTGAAGTGAGTGTGTACAAATGAGATAGATCATCTCTTATTTATAGTGGTTCTTGTAACTTGTTTGGGCCAAATTTTCCTTTTATAATACAATACTATAATATTAATTCTTTTACTAAGATGACTTGTCCTCTAGGGTTTATACACATTTGTTTAGGGTTTCTCTTACTTCCAGAACATTTTAATCTAGTCAGAGGTTACATATGGAGGTTGATACCTCCCGCAGCTACCATAATATAAACAAAAAAATCTAAAAGAATAAACCAACTTAGATCCATCTTAAAACCAAATATAGCAAGCAATGAGAGGGATCAACTTTCTTGAGACTTGGAATTAAATGATTTAAAAAATTTACACCCTAAGAAATTTGATCCCTCACAATGCTTGATAGATCTGGGTTTAAGATGGATCTACACTAGTTTAATTTTTCTTAGACATTGTCACATATCTATGATCTACAAAATCTATGTCATACTCAACTGTAGATCACCTAGCCACTCTTGATGTAATTCAAAGATAATCATGTATTTTCCAACGTTCATTAGAATAACATCCATTATCTTGACTAAGTATTTACAAATTTACACAATGACAAGCTACCAGTGAATCTAAATAATTTTACACTAAGGCACAAAGACTTTTATTATCTTAAATTTTGTGTGAACTAGGATGGACTCAACATTTATTTGCTAAATTCCAATTTCCAAATAACATTCATGACTGATTAAATTTCACAGGAATGTAAACCTATTTTTTTAAATTGCATAAACTATTTTCCTATATTATACAACCACTCATTCAACAATGGTCATATTTAGTTTAGTTTGGCCATTCATACAATAGGAAGATTCAATTAGATCAATATGTAGTGGCCATTATTTTCCTTGCAATACATAAAATTCAACAAGTTCTTAAGGTTGAAGTGGATGTTTTTTAATATGTCATTGGCACAATTTTGATGCAATACAAAAGAGGTGTTTCATACCACTCTATCATATGTTAAGGTATAATTCTAAAATATTTTGTATATGATCCCAAGGTGTATTGCATATGTAAGTTGTTAAACATTAACCATGTTCCATTCTTAGCAAAGAGAGGATTGTGCACACCAACCTTAATACTATCTACTTCTATATATAGACCGAGATATAATGGTTTTAACTAAGCATAAGTAATGTGTTTATACTTTAAGTAGATCTCTTATTAAAGATTTAAATATTGTACATTTTTAATCTAATTTGTGTTACCTAAGGAGATGGTTGGATCTGATTATTGCACAAAGAACATCATTCCAAAATTGCTTGACAATTTAGAGTGGAGAGGATGGTTGTTAAACTATAAATGTATTGGTTCAAGTTAAATATAAATATGACATAGATGGGGGCATGTTTTTTTTGCATTCATCCCCTATATCGAATATCAACATTAACAAAATGTAAATGAGAATGTTAGTCAATAAATCAAAGGAGATATACATTAATACACCGTAGATGCAAGTGGAATATGAGTACTAGATAAATAAAAAGTAAGTGGGTAGATGATCAAGCTCACTTATTCTTTACTTTAACCCCAAAGTAGGGAGTATGGGTTGCATGGAAGGATATACTCAACTAAGTATGTTGTAGAAACTACCATGTTTGGGTATGAGTTTTTTTAATTCATATTCTTTTTCTTCTGCTCCAACTCAATTCATTCCAAAAATTTAGTAACCCTTCCATCCCTTGCAGGAGGATATTAGAATAGATATTGATAATGATTGAGTGAGCTTTTGCAATACAATGTATAAGACCATTTAAAAATAATGATGAGTAGTATTAAGCAACTTCTCCCCAAAATCATGTAAAAATAATAAGGGGGTTCTACCATAACTCAATAGATCTTATCCATGATGAAGTTATGGGTTCAAATCATGGGTTTACATGAACTATTTTAACATAAAATAGATCCATACATAAAGTAAAATGCAAAGGTGGTCACTAATTTTGGTGCCATTTCTGGTCCCCTCAATGTGCCACATTTGTCTTTGTCTCTTATGTAGGTGGGGTCTCCTCTGTCTCTATCTCTAATATTTGCTTGAGGTCTCTATCTCCAGTAGTCTCCATCTCTATTATATCCATTCTTGTCTAGGGTATGTCACTCAGGCTATCTCCTTGCTATTGGGCTTGGTCCTCCTTGCTAGTGGGCTTGGGACTCCTCATTTATATGCTCAAGTTATCTCCTTTCTTGTGGCTGAAGTTAAATATCTTCATAGTATTTCTTGGGTGTGAGTTGTCTCCTTTCCTACGCATCACATATTTGGTCATTTTTTCTTCTCTTTTGTTTGTTTATTATTTGTTATTTGTTTTCTTCTGT
>SNQJ01S0007288.1:74365-87591 GCA_010110895.2 Picea sitchensis | reverse complement strand
AGTTGTGCTAGTGGGTTACGGTGTTAGGCATCATAATGTGTTCACAATCAAAATGTCTAGGGTTTGTAGTGTATTAGGGTGTTACTGCATATCTATTTATGATACATCGACTAAGACATGAGGTCATAACCTGGTAAATTAAAAATCTTCTTTCCATTTTTTATGGGAAAAGTGAAGAAATAAGAGTAGAAAGATGTGGTTGTCTTTATTCAACTCTTCAATTATTTTATCTTCTAAACTTTCATGTTAGAAAAAGGAGATTCATCACGCATCCATTCATTTAAAACTTACAAACTACATAGATCTCATGATGTTTTCTCAACATACAACATTTTACCTACTTTACTTCTAGAAAAATATGAAATTGACAAATGTTGAGATAAAACATAAAAAAGCCAAAGGGGATATTTTCATTTTGTGGGAACAAGACAAATGAAGCAATTACCTTGTCATCTAGGAATGCAAGGTTGATGAAAATGTACTATCGGTAAACAATCTACAAGAGTCTTCAAGAGAGAAATGATTTACCCTCAAAGTGAAATAGAAAATACTATTGTCTCAACCATAATAGACGATAGGAGTAAAAACATTTTTATCTCCAAACAAGTAGTCTATCAAGTGGGCCTAAGGACTATTCCTCACCCTTCTTCGTACTTTCTTTAGGATAAAACCAAAGAAGACATCAATTGGAAATGCACTTACAAGTTTTGCATAATTACTGTGTATTTTAATGAAATTATGTGTGATGATGTAACCATGGATTGTTATAGTAGTTTTGTTTTGGGTAGTCCTTTCCTTAGAGAAAGAAAAAATGAAATTTATATATCCCAAGACAAATGAAAGGTTTACAAAGAAGTAAAGTCTTACATCTTTGAGTGTGTCAATTAGGAAAGATTCCACTCTCATAAATAGAAAGGAAGCACATAACCTTGCAACCTTCTCTAAGAAGATGGTGTTGATCATGTTAGGAGATACTCTGAAGCCAGATGCAAATTATATTCCTTCACTACAAAAATTAGTGAAAAAAAAAAGCATAAAACAATAAGAGATTAACTATATATTCAATTCATTTCATAGTTTATTTTAAGAGCCTATATGAATTCCTCCAAGAATAGTAGACAAATATTTTATAGATTTGTTTCCTAGTGTTCCCTTTTGCAACATAGTCATCTATAGACAATTTGTAATGGAAAATGAATATATTGGTAGATGAATTGTTGAGTTACTAGAAAATTGACTCATTAAACCTTCCACTTTACCGTATGGCTCACCATATTTCAATCAATTAAATTCCAATGTGTTTCATTTATAATACTCTTAACTAGAAAATTCAAAACCACATCAACATAAAGAAATGAGGACTTGACCAAACATCTTAGCTCAACATGCTCCCCTACTTCATAATTACAAAGTGTGTACACAGAGATCGTGCAAGGGAATTCTTTGTGGGCTTCTCTTTAAGGATTTAATAAGGAAATTAATTGCAAGATACCACAATCAAATACACATGGGATTCTTTGCAAGGAGACAAGGTAATCAATTCCAAGTTACTAATATATTAATTCTATATGGGCTTCTCTACAAATATGCCAGTCAATTCTACGCTACCCACATATCAAATTTACAATATGGGATTTTATAATCCAATCAATTCTAAGCAACCATGCATCAAATCGACATTCACTTATGTAACGCATACGTTTGGGTTTAAATTGTGTTAGGAGACAATTGTGTCAAGGGTCATCCTATGTCTATAGAATAATCGTCATTAAGAATTAGAAAGTCATAAATCATTGCTTACGCAACATTAGTTCGATAACATTTTTTTTATATAGAAAAATGAGCTTGAATAAATGTGACATCACTTAAGAAACATTAAAGGATGCACGCCACTTAAGTGGAAAAAATGAGCTTGAATAAATGTGACATCACTTAAGAAACATTAAAGGATGCACGCCACTTAAGTGGCATTTGTAAGGGTCATTTTTTAAAAAATGCACCGATTACACATTTTAAGCTAAATTTTGATGTTAAAAAGGGTTTCTTAATCAAATGTGAGTTAAAATGTCAAATTTCAACCCTAAATGTAGTAGTGTGAAAATCACGGGTGTGAATATGAAAATAGAAATAGTACAACTAAGATTCTTTTGAGCTCTCCATCAATACATGTGTTATCCACATATTTTGACAGAGATGGTGTAGAATGACATACCCATGTGATCCTCTATTAGTTGTCTTAATGAACTACCATCAAGAACCACAATTCCATCATCTTTGAGGAGATTTCTCCCTGCGATTTTTTATTACTTGCCTTGATGAAGAAACCCTTTCTTTATTATATTAGAGAGCATCATTCATTGTTATAAATTAATATGTATTTTTGGATTGAGAAAATGTTAGGTATATCCATAAAAGGCACCACCATTTTTCATAGAAAATATAAATTAAAAGATATTATGAATACTATAACAAAAAAATAAGACTCAAACTACAAACAAATTAGAAAGAACCAAAAATAGTGGATACCATACATACCTCTAAAATTGAGCTCTGAACTTCTTTAATTGATTCACTCTTCTAACACAAGTTTGCACAATCCTTCCACAATCCTTGCAATAGACTCATACTTTATGAGCACGAATTTCAAGAGCTTGATAAGATGGAACAATAGGAGACACATAATAACTATGGAATGTATCTACATGTAACATACTCGACAAATTACAAAATTGGAATATTTTGGAAAGAATCACTAATATCTTAACCAAAGAAACATATTTCTCCATGTTAAATCTTAACTATGTTACTTTATGGTCAATAATATCAAGGCAACCATCAAGATGAAATCTCCCTTTGCCACTAATATAGAGCCATCATAATGCTTTGTTGTCCACCTTCTCTCATAGAAAACAATGTAAGAGTGCAACCCATATGTATAATTTTACATATGTATAATTATATTAATAAGACTAAAATTTAAGCCCCAACATTCAATCATCGTTTATGACTCGTCAATTTTCTCTTTGTTCCTAAGATATTCCAAAGTTACATAGGGACCACAAATAACTATCTCTCTTTGAGGAATTGGTGAATTCCATGTCAAATAGCCACCTCTTTTCCATTCAATCGGATACATATGTAAACAAGACTATTAATCACAAAATCAACTTGGAAGAACATATAGTTCTAAGTGTTAAACAATGACAACGAATTTCCAAGTTTAGGATTCTATATCCTATAAATTAGTGATTGGTTGTAACTAATGAGACAAAAATTAGAGAAGCGCTTTCAATAGTCAGTTCTTCTGTAATTATGTATTCTTATATTTTCATGTAATTCCATAGAGGCAGAAGTGTAAGTGAGCTGCTATAATATCCATGATTTAAATAATAAGATAGCCAATACCTTTGATTAGTGGACGTAGCCCAATGGTTGGGTAAACCACACAAATCTACGTGTTTTATAATCTGTGTGATTGTTGATTATGTTTTCCGCATTTACAATTATAACAAGTGGTATCAGAGCTATGTTTGGAGATCCTTGAGCCCGGAAGAGGAGCGTGCAACAATGCCAAACCATCAAAGGAGGAGCGTGGAGGATCCGCGTGGATAGCTTGATAGGAGGAATGTTGTTTCCAAGCGTGGAGGATCCGTGTGGGTAGCTTGATAGGAGGATCGTTGTTTCCAACTCAGCATTGGGCGCCCCTAGTGAAGGGAGCGTTGATCTCCCTTTCATAAAATTAAAATCAGCACTTGGCTACCATTTCAAAGGGAACGCCGATCAGAAATAGCGCTAGGATTTTCCCATAATCTGGAATAAACGCTTGACTCTTTGCTAATATTTTATACATAGAATGTGAAGTCACGTGGGTGGATGAAGTAAAAAGTTTTTTTTTAAAATAAAGGTATAAAGTGAAAAAAAATAAAGGTGGATTTTTTATAAAAGTTTTATTTTTTTTCCAAACTTTTTTTATTAAACCTTGTGGAGTTTTAAACCATCATTCCTCCACATTATTTTTTAAAGGCCTTGGTTATTATAAGAAGTTGGTTTTTGGGAATTTTTCTTCTGCTAATGGAGAAAACTCAGAGTGTTAAATTCGAAATATAGAAGTTTAATGGAAAGAACAATTTTGAGATCTGGAAGGTTAAGATGCATGATATGCTCATGCAATAAGGTATGGTGAAGGTGCTTTTGGGAAAAGAAAAAGAACCCGCGACCATAACAGATGAATACTGGGATGATATCGATGCGAGAGCACTGAGTGCCATACGCCTGTGTTTGATCGATGATGTTTTGTTCAACATTGTCTCAGAGAAGACAACATTCGGTTTGTGGACGAAGCTGGAAAGCTTGTATATGACGAAATCCTTGACGAACATGATCTTCCTGAAAATGAAATTGTACAGTTTGCGCATGAAGGAAGGTACAAAAATAGTTGATCATTTAAATACTTTTAATACTCTTTTAGTCCAGTTGGATAGCATGGGAGTGAAATTCAAATCTGAAGATAAGACAATTACATTATTGTGTTCTTTGCCCGCATCATGGGATCACTTTGTTACCTCTATTAGTTTCATCACAAAAGAAAGTATTGAGTTTGATGTTATTGTTGGAGCACTACCGTCTGGGGAAACAAGGAATAAAACCAATTCAAAAACCTCTACATCTGAGGCGATCATGGTCAGAGGCAGACCTAAAGAAAGAGGACAGGGTCAGAGGGATTTCTCTTGGTCAAATTCGAAGGGAAGAAAGAGCAAGCTTAATTGTTGGTTTTGTGGAAAATCTGGACACCTGAAGAAGGACCGTTGAAAGCGAAAACAAGCCTCCAAAGAAGACTCTCCAAAAGAGATGAAGGAAGCAAACACAACTGAAACAGGTTCAGCAATAGGTTCAGGTATGACTGATGAAGTTTTATCAATTAGTATTGGTTCACATCATGATCAACAATGGTTATTAGATTCTGGTGCTTCAAATCACNAGACACTAGTTTGTTACTTACCAGTCTATAGATGATGGAATAGTTTACATGGGAAATGATATCTCGTGTAAAATTGTGGGAATTGGAAGCATTCGAATTAAGATGTTTGATGGAACTGTTAAAATACTAACTGATGTGAGACATGTAGCCGAGCTTAGGAAGAACCTAATTTCTTTGGGAGTATTAGACACTGGAGGATATAAGAGTATTGTTCAAGGTGGAGTTATTAAAGTCTACAAAGGAATCCTACTGGTTATGAAAGCAAAGAAGGTTGGTAACCTGTTTCTGTCAGAAGGAAGAGTCGAGTCAGATCATGCGACAATGGTATCTGAGAACGACATTGACTCTGTTCGACTATGGCATCAATGGTTGGGCCATATGAGCAAACAACGATTAAAGGTATTATCTGATCGTAAGTTACTTCCTAGTCTAAAGTCTTTAAAGTTAGATTTATGCAAGCACTATATTTATGGAAAACATAATAGGCAGAGATTTAAAACCAGAAGACACACCAGTGAAGGAATCCTTGATTATATCCATTTTGATGTTTGGGGACCATCCCCTACTATTTCGTATGGAGGATCATCATATTTTGTAACTTTTATAGATGGTTTCTCTAGGAAGGTTCGGGTCTATATGTTGAAAGGAAAGGATGATGTGTTTATTGTTTTCAAGCAGTTTAGAGCTTTAGTGGAAAAGAGCACTAGTAGATCCATTAAGTGTTTAAGAACTAATAATGGTGGTGAATTTAAGTCAATGGAATTTGAGAACTATTGCAAGGAGTTTGGGATTGATAGGCATAAAACCACTGCCTACACTCCTCAGTAGAATGGAGTGGCTAAACGCATGAACATGACTCTTTTAGAAAGAGCAAGGAGTATGCTTAGTAGCACCAATTTGCAGCAGGAACTATGGGCAGAAGCAATAACTACAAATTTTTATTTGGTGAATTGATCACCATCAACAGAAATAGAGTGAAAGATTATTGAAGAGGTATGGAAAGGTCACCATTGTAATTCTTCTAATCTTAAAGTTTTTGGTTGTGAAGCCTATGCTCTAATTCTGAAACATTAGTGTTCTAAATTAGATCCAAAATAAAAAAGGCTTATCTTTGTTGGATATGGTGATGGTATTAAGGGGTACAGGTTGTGGGATCCTACTGCCCACAAGATCACCATTAACAAAGATGTAATATTCGATGAATCATCTCTCATCAAATCAGATGTAGATGCTCAAATGAAACAGGAAGAAGTACCTAAGTATCAACAGATTCAGTTTGAAACCAGTTCAAATACAGGTGAAAGTGAACATGAACAAGTTTTTGAAGATGTTCATGAAGAGTTTCCTGCAGAGGAAGACATTGTTGATGATAAAAATGAACAGAATGTGGATGAGCCACAAACTTCCCTAAGGAGGTCTACACGGGTCAGAAATCCTCCAAGAAGGTATGATGATTTTGTTTCGTCAGTTTCTTTAAGTAATAATGATGATGAACCTTCGTGCTTTCAGGAAGATGTGAAGGGTTCTAACAATGATAAATGGAAAGAAGCAATGAAGGATGAAATGAAGGCATTAGAGAGGAATGCCACATGGGATCTGGTAGAACTTCCAAGAGACAGAAAAACTATAGGTTGCAAGTGGGTCTACAAACTGAAGAAGGGTGTTGATGATAAGGTGGAAAGGTACAAAGAAAGGTTGGTTGTGAAAGGTTATTCTCAGAAAGAAGGTATTGAATTTCATGAGATTTTTTCACCAGTTGTTAAGTATGTTTCAATTCCAATTGTGTTAGTATTAGTTGCATTACTGATTTGAGTTGGAGCGGCTAGATGTTAAGATTGCTTTCTTACATGGATATTTGGATGAGGAAATTTACATGGAACAACCTGAAGGGTTCATTCAAAATCGCAGCAAGAAATCTTTTTGCAGGCTCAAGAAATCATTCTATGGTCTGAGGCAGTCGCCCAGACAATGGTACAAGAAATTTGACTCTTTCATGGTGAGCCAGAATTATACAAGGAGTGAGTCTGATAATTGTGTCTACTTTGAGAAATTGAATAATGGCATATTCATTATCCTAGTATTGTATGTTGATGATATGATTTTAGAAAGAAAAATCATAATTGATATCAACAGGTTAAAGGTTCATATGGCTAGGACGTTCGATATGAAAGATCTAGGAGCAACAAGGCAGATTTTGGGCATGGAGATATTCAAAGACAGGAGGAATGGTAAGATTTGGTTGTCACAACATAAGTATGTTGAGAAGATAATTTTGAGGTTTGGTATGAACAATGTGAAACTAGTTTCAGTCCCTTTGGCTTCCCATTTTAAGCTTTCTTCAATTTTATGTCCTAGTACAAAACAAGAAAAGGAATATATGTCTCAAATACCACATGTTAATGAAGTAGGAAGTTTAATGTTTGTGATGGTTAGTACAAGGCCAGAAATTTCACATGCAGTTGGGGTTGTCAACAGGTATATGGAAAATCCAGGTAAAGAGCACTGGTAAATAGTGAAATGGGTGCTTCGGTATCTGAGGGGCACAAGTGATTACTGTATCACCTATAACAATGGTCATGAGTTAGTCTATGGATATGTTGATTTTGATTTTGCAGGTGATTTGGACAAGAGAAGGTCAACTTCAGGGTATGTCTTTAATATTGCAGGTGGAGCTATTAGTTGGATTTCAAAGCTACAGAACATTGTTTCTTTATCCACTACAAAATCATAATACGTAGCTTCTTCACATGCTTGCAAAGAGGCAATTTGGTTGAAAGGTTTGTTTGGTGAGTTTGGAAGGATGCAAGACAAAGTAAAGTTACTTTGTGATAGTCAAAGTGATATTCACTGGGCTAAGAATCCAGCCTACCACAGTAAAAAAAAACATATACATATCAAGTACCATTTTGTAAGATAGGTCATCGATGAACGCAGAGTCTCTCTTGAGAAAGTGCATATGAAAGAGAACTGCGCAGACATGTTCATAAAACCAGTATTGTTAGAGAAGTTATGATGGTGCTTGGCTTTTCTTGGCTCGAAAAAAAGGTGATGAACAAAAGAAGGAGCAAGGTATTAGGTTAATTGTTTTCAATGTGGAGATTGTTAAACAGTGACAATGAATTTCCAAGTTTAGGATTCTAGATCCTATAAATCAGTGATTGGTTGTAACTAATGAGACAAAAATTAGAGAAGTGCTTTCAATAGTCAGTTCTTTTGTAACTATGTATTCTTCTATATTCATGTAAGCCCATAGAGGGAGAGGTGTAAGTGAGTTGTTGTAATCTCCATGATATGAATAATAAGACAATCGATGGCTTCGCTTGGTGGACGTAGCCCAATGTTTGGGAAAACCACGTAAATCTCTGTTTTTTATAATCTGTGTGATTGTTGATTGTGTTTTCCACATTTGCAATTATAACACTAAGATAATTGGACCATTCAATCGAATACATATGTAAACAAGACTATTAATCACAAAATGAACTTGGAAGAATACATATGTAAACAAGACTATTAATCACAAAATGAACTTGGAAGAATACATATGTAAACAAGACTATTAATCACAAAATCAACTTGGAAGAATATATAGTTCTAAGATAATTGGAAAAACCACAAGAAAGTAAATTTTAAGACAATTATGAGCTACAAAATGCAAGAGGAACAAGAAAAACAAGTAGATAAATTTAGAACAACTTGAAAAAAAATCCTAACGGATTAAAAAGGAATTACATGAGAGAGAGTTGCTAGCATTGGTTGTTAATTTCAAAGTTGACAACCAATGTCAAGATAATCTTCATGTCAAAGTTGGTTGAACATATCATGTAGTGCCACTTTGTAATAGTTTTCACTCATCTCATAATTCATCATTGCATCAAAATTCACCTACAATGGAAACCACAAATATCGATTATGACTTGATTTGATATGCAGATGAATAAAAGAAAAAAATATATGAGAACTCAATGAAAACCTAATTATAAACTATTTAAGGGTCGAGCTCAATAATTGGTTCATGATGTGTCGCTTTTAATACTACCTTGAGCTTCTCTTGGCGGAAGATCATAATAAGCTACCTTAAGCGGAAGATCATATGGCCTCTCCCCCCCAAAACATCACTCTCATTTCCTCGTACCCAATTTAATTACAAAACCATATACATACACATCATAGTGGCAAAGAAGTGAAAATAAAAATAAGAACATCATATATATCAATCAAACGTAACATAAATATCATAAAATGTACTAATTAGATATTAATGAATTTCAATCATATAGCTAATATACACTACATTATTTCCTCCTAAGTGTTTTTTTTTAAACATCCATGATTCTAACATTGTTGTATTTTTCTTGATGATCTTCTCGTCTTGATGGATGTTGTTGTTGAGAACACAAAACAAGACTCCATGTAGGTATATGAGTAGGACCCATGTCTAAAAGAAAAGAAAATAATTTATAAGTCACCTCGTTCATATTATATGAACATAAAAATATAGTTTCTTTATGATGAAACATCCAATTTAGTGTGTGTATATATATTGAAGTAGACATGGTGGTAGGGTTAACCTTTAGATGATCACCTCCAACAACCTCGGTAACAAGTGCATCATCCATAACATCATCTTCATCTGCATGCAATAACATTTGTAATTATTTTATAATCCATAAATCCTAAATATGTTTATAATTAACCATTTGAAGAATATTTCTCTTATTTACCTCCACATTCACATTACAAGAATTTTATACCCCATATTTCTTGAATTTGACCAAGGCTTTATATCCCCCTCTCAAGGAAATTTTTAGATCGTCTTGGGTAGGCAACTTGCGAGTCTCAACAAGCTACATACCATAACATAATGTGAATAATCTTGACTTAGATTTATATAATAGTTGAACAATTCAGTAACGAGAGATTTTAAATTCTAGTCCTTACATATCTACTTTTCACTTTGATATATTCTCTAAGGCTAAGTTTGTGTAGCCCAACCTTATTCAATCTAGATCCTTAGCGGTTTTTGATGTGTCGTTAAGCCTATCAAAAGTTTGAAGTGCATGTCAATTATATTTTGTCAATCATGTCAAATGCAAAATTATTTATCCAATGTATATTATATTATAATTACATTTCCATGTCTCAAACTTTTAGATTCATTCCCTATTTTTTCATCTTCTCCTTAGAATACTCCAGTAATGCATCCGACTCACTTTTGGGAACTAACGAAGGACACCCATAATTTGGGGAGCATAGCTAAGATTTGTTTAATAGGTCACTTTTGGGAACTAACGAAGGACACCCATAATTTGGGGAGCATAGCTAAGATTTGTTTAATAGGTGTCCCATTGCATAGAAGAAAACGCCTTTTGGTTGAGTATTTTTCCAAAACGGCACATCATGTGATTAATCAGTTATTTTTTCAAACTAGGGTTTTGGTGCTTAAATCCAATTCTTGTTTCCATTGCAAAAGAAATAAATGTATTCTCATGCAACTCAGTAGAAAAGATGTCGCTCACTGCCAATGCAATCACATATTACGATTATACTTATCAAATCAACATAAAAATATTTTTTTTTATAAAATAAAAAAAAGTTAAGGGATTAGTAATTACAAAAAAAAATAACCCCTTAAGCGAGACAAGTTCATCATCCATGTATAAATCTTGGGCTTTGGATAATTAGGATTGATGAGGGAGTTGGATCAATATATAAAGCAAGGATATCATTAGTATCTACATTGATTCTAGATTCATGGGGATGTGGTGTGGTATATGAATGAGTAGGGGTAGAGGTATCGATAGTAGATGTAGGAGTAGAGGCACCAACAATAGTAGTAGTAGAGACACCAACAATAGTAGTAGTAGAGACACTAGAAATAGGATCATCAAAAGAGGCACTAGGAGTAAATGCAAGTGTGTTACTCGCAATTCTTAGGGCATGGGGAGCTAAGAAAAAAATCTATAAATTTTTTTTGTCAAGTATAATTCATTAAAATTAAGAAATTTCAAACATTAAAGAAATTGAGTTCATCAAATTTCAAAATTTACTACCATGAATAGATTGATGTTTTCTATCAAATTTAATTATTTAGAAATGATTTCTTCGGATGTATCGTGCATCAAACTAGTGAGTTCTAGTTTCCATTTTTTAACTTGTTTTTTGATAGTGCATGCAAGATGAACAAAAAAGTCACCCTCATGAGCACACTCAAGCCAGGTGGGATCCTACAACCAACCAACAGTTTATATGGATTAGAATAATAATAAACATTGATTAAAAATATATAAAAGTTATATTACATTAATTGCCCCACATCAATTTGTTTGTCACAATCAACCTACAACATAAATGACGGTATGCTAATTAGATAAAATATGCATAAGATAAAACTATTGCAAGCATCAAACTTTCCAGATATGATATGCGACATTAAGTTTTGACAAAACATGTTTTGACATTATGTTGGTTTTCAAAATAGTTTTGGCGCTATGTATTTACTTGATGTATATTCACTTACAACAAACCAATTTTCAGAGTGGAGTAACTTCAATTCCGCTCATGAAGGAATGAAACAAATATATTAAAGGCACTTAGTTAACATCAATGCACATAGATGCAAGATTAAACATTCATATTTACTACAACTCTTAATGCACATTGAAACTTATGCATAATTAAACATCATCATTAAAACATATACAATCATATTCCTCAAAGGTGCAACCTAGTGGCCAAGATTCTTTTCCCTGTCCACATTGTGGGTATTTGGGTCTTCCCCATAATGTGGCATAGCTTCAAACTATGCATATTCAAAGTGAAAATGATGCCATGATCGTAGGTCAAGATGGATATGACTTTCATGAATGTGTCTCTACTTTCCCATATGATGGAACTTGATGACTAAGCCATATCCAATGAAGGCATTTCTTTGGGTTGAATGGATGGGTTGAAATCATGCCATGGGTCTCGTAGTTCACTTAGCCATAAACATTTGTTTTTTGAGGATGCTCTTCTTGTTTGAGTTAGGAAAATATGTGTTAAGGAGGATAGTAAGAATTTCATTCATGGACTTGATGGATCTGGCAATGATTAATGTATTGTTGCATCTAGCATTCAAAATCATGTCTATAATTATACTAGTATTGTGTTCCCATTGGACATGGTTGATGATGATGGTGAGGAAATGGGTTGAATCAACATAAATATCAAAAGGATGGCCTTTGTCATAATATAAATATGATGGAAATCAATTAATGATGGCTTGACTCTCTTCCTTGCAACATGAGAATGAGTATAAGGAAGTTCTCTCTATCTTGTCTACTACAACATTATTGCAAGTTCTATTGGGGTTTCCATTTTTCATTTAAAATTATTTAAATAGGTTATGGAAAAGTGAGCCTATGCAATGAAGCTATGTTGATCACTTGTAAGATGTAGGGGAAAAATAAAATAAAATCAAACCAAATTCAACACCTACACTTAGAGTGTTTGTTAAAATCCAACATAGTGAACCCATATTGACCTAGGAATCTAGAATGTGAAAAGCAAAAGGGCCCAATAATATCATAGATATACCCATGGTGAATAAGGGTAGATCAAGGGCAAGGGAGAAGTGATTACAGATTTACCCACAATGAGCAAGGTCAAGGGTAGAGCATTCACAGATTTACCCATGTGATGCATCCGCACTCCTCGGAGCACGTCCGCTCTCACAGGATGTTCTTCTTCTCGGCCCGAAGAACTCCAAGGTTCTTCTATTTCCCTATCGGGAAATCTACACCCACAGAAATCTCCGCTCGATCCCCCTCTCTTTACTTATCGGGGAATCAGAACTCGCGACTTCGCAAGTTCTCGGTTGCTCGTTGGGCTCTCGAATCCCCGAGACCCGATATGTCAGTCAACACTGACTTCCTCTTTCCTCTATCGGGACTTCGGCTCTATCGCGACTTCGCAACTCGCGATATCAAGCACTCGGTTTTCCAACCCCCGATACCCGATGCGCCGAAACGCCGATGCACGCGTGAGTTGACTATTCAACACCTTTCCTCCATCGTCATTTCGAAGTTCGAGGGATCGCGAATCCAAATGCATATATCTCGACACTTCTCACTACGAAACCCCGATGTCTCGTGCCACCTATCCTTCACCAACTCTGCTGTGGCCCACACAAACTCTACTAGCCGTCGGGATATCGCGTGTCACGGTTTCGCGATTCCCATTGCCAAATCTTCGGTCCTTTCCTCAT
>SNQJ01S0007288.1:16602-74346 GCA_010110895.2 Picea sitchensis | reverse complement strand
TAGGTGATTTCGCAATTAATCCAACGCTCCTGACTGGCTTGGATCAATGGCTATCCTTCTCCTCGCTCCTCGTGTCTTCACGACTTGGAGTGCCCAATGCTTGGGTTCTCACCCTGTGAACTTTCGAGTTCGCGAGATCTTTCGATCTCTGCCACCTGTCCTCCTCAGATGGACGACTCCTAGTCTTCTCGCCTCTTCGCCGCTCATGAAGTTGAAGGACTTCCCTTTCTGTCCTCTGATGTCCGAGTCCCTGATATGGGAAATCTCGCTCCTCTGGGACGTGAAATCTTCAACGATCCATAATCTATTGGCTGATCCGACGACTGTCGTTGCTCCTCCTAAGCTTTTACTCTCGAATCTCCAAGGGATTCTTTTGACTTATGCGCCTCTGCAGAGTCTTCACGCACCCACAGTGTTGTCACTCCTGAGCTACTCAACACTCAGACCCCTAAGGGATTTTGTCTTTCTTCCTTCTCCCTCAGATGGAGAATGTTTGGATGCCCTCCTGGCTATCCTCAGCCTCAAGCATCTCCTTGCTGAATCTGCAGGGTGTTCAGCAACCCTGTGAAGATCCCTCAGTGGATTCTTCTTCAAGTCACAGAACTCAAAAGAGTTCTCTTCTCCCTGTGCCTGTCTGCACAATGTCTCAATTCCCTCCTGGCAGAGTATCTTCTCAGAACTTCCAGCAGTTCTGTTTCCTTCTGTGCACGTATGCACCCGCTCAATGCCCACCTGGCAGAGTTCTCAGAATCCTCAGTGATTCTGTTTCTTGCTGAAATTCTCAACAAAAGTCTTCCATTGTGCACTCCTTGCACCTACTCAATGCCCACCTGGAAAATATCTCAGAATCCTCAGTGATTTTGTTTCTTCCTGAACTTCTCAACAAAAGTCTTCTGTTGTGCACTCCTTGCACCTGCTCAATGCCCACCTGGCAGAGCTCTACAGAACTCCTCAGAGCTTCTGTCTGCAACTGTGTTCTTCTCCCACAACCTTGCCTCCAAGGTATTCAACAACCTTGTGGTCTTCGTCCCGAGTCGTTGATTCCAATTCTTGTGCCACAACACATCTTTGTCTGAACCCACAGTATTCAGAAATGCATCCTCAGTGCATGGCTATCAGAACCCGCAGTGTTCTGTCACACCCTCCTGGTGTGAAGCCTCAAAGACCTTCACCTGAAATCAAACACACTCCTGCAAATGCATGATAACAACATACATTCATAGCATACGATGGAACACTCACAGACATTCATTCAACACAGAATACATGCAGAAAAAACTGCTCTGTTTGTATTAAAATGGAAAATGCCTGTATTTACAAGGTGTTCCTGAGCNACGGCCTGTAACAAGGTCTCGGCTCTTCTCTTCTGCTCTCTACTCGCAGATCCTCTTCAACTACAACTCAACTACTCAAAATGAGATACAAAATCTCTTTTACCTGAGGGGGGCTCTTAGAACGCTTCCCCCCAATCTACCTACCCTATTCAATTTACATTGAATGGGTTGTCTAGTCCAACATCTGGATCTAGATCTCAGCCTTACAAACATTTAAAGGCCTATATACTCTACGCCTACACAAAGGAACGACTCTATGGCTCAACAACCTAGACATTTAAATTACATTCATAACAAATATTAAATGAGGCTACGCCTCCCTTTTAGCATTTGAATGCATGCGTGCTGACATGGCTGACTGGCTGGTTGGCTGCATGGAGAGATTCTCCTACATCATACTCCTCAGCTGCAAAATCATGAGCTCCTGCTCATGCGCTTCCCCTCTGAGTTGTTGGAATCCTCCTGGATCCAAAATAAGTCTTTGGAGTTGTTCATCTACTCCCTTATGCTGTTGCTGCTGCTGCTGCTGCTTCCTTGTTTCAGCTCAGCCTCTCCTTGCTGGCAATTTCTACTGATCCTGACATCAACCTTTTGATCTTCTCGATCACTTCGTCCAGTTTCTCTAGTGGATGGCTTTGCTCATGCAGTCTCCTCAGCTGCAAATTTTTTTTGCACATGGGCAGATCATCATGATCTCCCATGCCTCCTTCATCAGTTTCCAACTTCACCTGTTGGATGTGCACGCTCTGCACTCTTACCCTTCTCTCTAGGGCTTCAACCTGCTGCCACAGATCAGAAAAACAAATGTTGTCTGCCTCTTCTTCTTTTTCTTCTGCAACCTCCCCTGTTGCAGTCTTTTCAGCTTCTTGGCTGAAAATATTGAGCCATTCCTCAGAATGCTCATCATCCTCTTCGTCTACTCCTTCGGCTGTCAGCTCCAATGCTACACCTTCCTCAGATTCTGCTTGTGCTTGGGCAGTCTCAAACACCTGCTCCAATTCCTCCTTGACAGTCATCGTCAGCTGTGACTGTTCTGTTGTTTCACCATCTGCAACACAAATTTCTGCCTCCTCCTGGGAAAATGGTAGGAATACTCCAATTCCCCCAATCATCAAAAGATCATCCTGATCTTTCACCTCTGTCAGCTGCATCTGCTGATCCAAATTCACCTTTGAGATCACTTGCTCTGTCAGATCCTCTGGCTGAATCCGACTTATAAGTTCACCCCTACCCATCTGGAAATATGGGATGCTTCCGCTGCCCTCCTGGAAGATTTTGAGATCAACCGATCCCATCTTGATCAGCACCCAATGCTGACTTGAACTCTCCTCTGTGTCCCTGAGGCTTTCAGATAGTCTCAAACGCTCATCTCTGTCCACCTGGCAATATGAGACGCTCTTGCTGCCCTCCTGACAGTTTTCGAGATCCCGCAGCAATCTCTGATCATTGCCTAGATGGCAATGCAAAGTTTCCTGGCTGTCCTCATGACAGTCCGTGAGATCTTCAGCTGATATCAACTCGTTGCCTTCTTGGCAATCTGAAATTTCTTTTTCTCTGCCCTCCTGGCAGTCTTTGAGATCATCAACCGATCTCATTTCAGATTCCAAATCGTTGAGACTTTCCCCAGTCTCTGGTTCGCATATCTGAACCAATTCCTCCTCTGTGGCTTTGAGGTTTTCAACATACCACAACCATTCCTTTAACAGCCTACGTTGTCTTATGACCATCATTTCCTTGACTGGCCACTTCATCTTTGGCGTCTTCATGGGCCACTCATACACCCATCTCGGCTTCCTATCCTGCCGCATCTTCAATTCGAGCTCCTCCATCTCTCGCTTTATGTCAGCGAGCTCTTTATCCATTTCTGTTGTGCTCATCAGCTGTGGGCTCTTCTTTTCAGCATGCTTATGGCCTTCAGTAGCCATCTTGCTGTGTTTATCCGCCTCCCTGGCAGACCTGCTACTGTCACTCTGCATCAAGAGCGTCTCCAGCTTCATCTTACAGTCCTGTTGACTGTCTCCTTGATTGCTGCCTACCTGCAAACAATCATTACAGAGTCCTCAACAACTCTGTCTTCTTCCGCCTCCTCTTTTCTCCTCTTGCCTGAAATATACAGACAAGAATTCAAGCTCTGATACCACTTGACGTGTGTATCAGAGTGCTTTCTTATCCCCTGCTTCTCTTGCCTGAAATATACAGACAAGAATTCAAGCTCTGATACCAAACCTGACGCAGCCGCACTCCTCGGAGCACGTCCTCTCTCACAGGATCTTCTTCTTCTCGGCCCGAAGAACTCCAAGGTTCTTCTATTTTCCTATCGGGAAATCTACACCCACAGAAATCTCCGCTCGATCCCCCTCTCTTTACTTATCGGGGAATCAGAACTCGCGACTTCGCAAGTTCTCGGTTGCTCGTTGGGCTCTCGAATCCCCGAGACCCGATATGTTAGTCAACGCTGACTTCCTCTTTCCTCTATCGGGACTTCGACTCTATTGCGACTTCGCAACTCGCGATATCAAGCACTCGGTTTTCCAACCCCCGATACCCGATGCGCAAGAAACGCCGATGCATGCGTGAGTTGACTATTCAACGCCTTTCCTCCATAGGCATTTCGGAGTTCGCAGGATCGCTAATCCAAATGCATATATGTCGGCACTTCTCGCTACAAAACCCCGATGTCTTGTGCCACCTATCCTTCACCAACTCTGTTGTGGCCCACACAAACTCTACTAGCCTTCGGGATATCGCGTGTCACGGTTTCGCTATTCCCGTTGCCAAATCTTCGGTCCTTTCCTCACTAACCTGACGCAGCCACACTCCTCGGAGCACGTTCTCTCTCACAGGATCTTCTTCTTCTCGGCCCGAAGAACTCCAAGGCTCTTCTATTTCCCTATCGGGAAATCTACACCCACAGAAATCTCTGCTCGATCCCCCTATCTTTACTTATTGGGGAATCGAAACTCGCGACTTCACAAGTTCTCGGTTGCTCGCTGGGCTCTCGAATCTCCGAGACCCGATATGTCAGTCAACGCTGACTTCCTCTTTCCTCTATCGGNCGGGACTTCGGCTCTATCGCGATATCAAGCACTCGGTTTTCCAACCCCCGATACCCGATGCGCCGAAACGCCGATGCACGCATGAGTTGACTATTCAACACCTTTCCTCCATCGTCATTTCGAAGTTCGCGGGATCGCGAATCCAAATGCATATATCTCGACACTTCTCGCTATGAAACCCCGATGTCTCGTGCCACCTGTCCTTCACCAACTCTATTGTGGCCCACACAAACTCTACTAGCCGTCGGGATATCGCGTGTCACGGTTTCGCGATTCCCGTTGCTAAATCTTCGGTCCTTTCCTCACGAAATCCCAATAGGCGATTTCGCAATTAATCCAATGCTCCTGACTGGCTTGGATCAACGGCTATCCTTCTCCTTGCTCCTTGCGTCTTCGCGAATTGGAGTGCCCAATGCTTGGGTTCTCACCCTGCGAACTTCCGAGTTCACGAGATCTTCCGATCTCTGCCACCTGTCCTCCTCAGATGGACGACTCCTAGTCTTCTCGCCTCTTCGTCGCTCGTGAAGTTGAAGGACTTCCCTTTCTGTCCTCTGATTTCTGAGTCCCTGATATGGGAAATCTCACTCCTCTGGGACGTGAAATATTCAACGGTCCAGAATCTATTGGCTGATCCGACGGCTGTCGTTGCTCCTCCTAAGATTTTACTCTCGAATCTCCAAGGGATTCTTTTGACTTCTGCGCCTCTCCAGAGTCTTCACGCACCCACAGTGTTGTCTCTCCTGAGCTACTCAACACTCATACCCCTAAGGGATTTTGTCTTTCTTCCTTCTCCCTCAGATGGAGAATGTTTGGATGCCCTCCTGGCTATCCTCAGCCTCAAGCATCTCCTTGCTGAATCTGCAGGGTGTTTAGCAACCCTGTGAAGATCCCTTAGTGGATTCTTCTTCAAGTCACAAAACTCAAAAGAGTTCTCTTCTCCCTGTGCCTGTCTGCACAATGTCTCAATTCCCTCCTGGAAGAGTATCTTCTCAGAACTTCCAGCAGTTCTGTTTCCTTCTGTGCACGTATGCACCCGCTCAATGCCCACCTGGCAGAGTTCTCAGAATCCTCAGTGATTCTGTTTCTTCCTGAACTTCTCAACAAAAGTCTTCCGTTGTGCACTCCTTGCACCTGCTCAATGCCCACCTGGAAGAGCTCTCAGAATCCTCAGTGATTCTGTTTCTTCCTGAACTTCTCAACAAAAGTCTTCCGTTGTGCACTCCTTGCACCTGCTCAATGCCCACCTGGCAGAGCTCTACAGAACTCCTCAGAGCTTTTGTCTACAACTGTGTTCTTCTCCCACAACCTTGCCTCCAAGGTATTCATCAACCTTGTGGTCTTCCTCCCGAGTCGTTGATTCCAGTTCTTGTGCCACAACACATCTTTGTCTGAACCCGCAGTATTCAGAAATGCATCCTCGGTGCATGGCTATCAGAACCCGCAGTGTTCTGTCACACCCTCCTGGTGTGAAGCCTCAAAGACCTTCACCTGAAATCAAATGCACTCCTGCAAATGCATGATAACAACATACATTCATAGCATACAATGGAACACTCACAGACATTCATTCAACACAGAATACATGCAGGAAAAACTGCTCTGTTTGTATTAAAATGGCAAATGCCTGTATTTACAACGTGTTCCTGAGCACGGCCTGTAACAAGGTCTCGGCTCTTCTCTTCTGCTCTCTACTCGTAGATCTTCTTCAACTACAACTCAACTACTCAAAATGAGATACAAAATCTCTTTTACCTGAGGGGGGCTATTAGAGCGCTTCCCCCCAATCTACCTACCCTATTCAATTTACATTGAATGGGCTGTCTAGTCCAACATCTGGATCTAGATCTCAGCCTTACAAACATTTAAAGGCCTATCTACTCTACGCCTGCACAAAGGCATGACTCTATGGCTCAACAACCTAGACATTTAAATTACATTCATAACAAATATTAAATGAGGCTACGCCTCCCTTTTAGCATTTGAATGCATGCGCGCTGGCGTGGCTGGCTGGCCGGCTGGCTGCATGGAGAGATGCTCCTGCATCACCATGGCAAGTGATGGATCAACTAAACCCCTTACTAATGATAGCAAAGAAGTTTGGCTTATGTGTGCATTTTATATGCCAAATAGGGGTCTATGAGATTATGAGATACCATACACTATCTATGTAGAATTCAAGAATTTCCTTTGTATTTGATTTCAATATGCTTCTATTAAATTAAAAGGGAACAACTTCTTAGCTCACACTGTGCATAATTTAAGTTTAAAAGGTAACCACACACTTCCATAATGAAACTGAAAGCATTACTCAAATCGACAGAACTATAGAACGTTAAATTGTTGGATCGAAGTTAACTGTCAACTATAAAGACCAATCTTTAATACTACAACTTGTGAATTTGAAACTTAAATATGGAAGTGAACAAATTAATCCTAGTTGTAGAATTTATAACACATTGATGGTAAACTAGCTCCATGGTGAAATAGGGCTTTCGATAATTCCTAAAACATAGTGGGTCGAAAGAATTTGTTGTCTTTGTGACACTAAGAGAGTTAAAGATGAAAAAAGACTTTCTCTTAGAATGTTATGCGTACACACACATTATATTTTGATTTCAAAATATTTGTTACAACATCGACCTTCCTAAGCTTCTAACTCATCAAAACTGTGGTGATTCAATTTTTTTTCTTCTTAAAGTTAGATTCAAACATAGAAATAAAATTATAAAGCAACGCAAATAACTCTTTACCTTTCTTAAGGTCACATAAACCAAAATTGGTCTCAATGGATGTTAATAACCATCATCATCATATACATTGTCATTAATTAAATACCCAATAACATTAAAAACATAAAATTAAAAAAAACTACTTAAACTAATTATTATATTCCACTATAATTATAATTCTCACATTTTAACACATTGTTATAAATACAAATTTAAAATAAATAAATAAATTGATTATATTCACTTAAAATTATAATTCTCACATTTTAACACATTGTTATAAATACAAACTTAACCTAAATAATGAAATGGTCGATCCTCAATTTGATTCCAATGTAATAAACTTAACCAAAAATATATAAGAGGTCTTGCATTCCACTGAGCCACGAGGTAGATAGTGTTAATGTGTGTAGGAGGAGGATGTGTAGTTTTAGGTAAACAATTTGATTCCAATGTAATAAACTTAACCAAAAATATAAAAGAGGTCTTGCATTCCACTGAGCCACGAGGTAGACAGTGTTAATGTGTGTAGGAGGAGGATGTGTAGTTTTAGGTAAGCAATGATTTTTTTGGAGCTTTCTTGGTTCATTTCATAGTGATTTTTTCAAAATATGAAATAAGGGAGGACGCCTTACCCACCATTACCATGGACTTATTTATTTAGTCTAGCATTTCAATTAGATATTTATACGCATACAAGGTCGGTATGTTATGTGGAAAATGTCTCCCTCTAGGTGGAAAAGTTGAAGTGTCCTTATCTTAAGGATTTAGGATTGAAATCTAAAATCAAATTATCAAATAAATAAGTACCCCTATCTTAAAAGGGTCTACGATTGAAATCTAAACTCAAATTATCAAATAAATAAGTATGTAAATTAATTAAAAGTTTAAGATTGAAATCTAAACTCAAATTATCAAATAAAATAAATAAGTACCTTTATTTTAAAAACCAAATTATTTACCATTAATTAAAAAATGGTGGATACTCACAAAAATCAACTTGTACAAAGGCTTTTGGAACCCAACTCAAATGCTTGCTTAAGAGAAAGCATGAACAATTTTAAACCATTAGAACCCAACTCAAAAATCAACTTGTACAAAGGCTTTTGGAACCCAATTCAAATGCTTGCTTAAGAGCAAACATGAACGATTATAAACCATTGGAACCCAACTCAAATGCTTGCTTTAGAGCAAAGATGAACGATTCTAAACCAAATTGTTTACCATTAATTAAAAAATGATGGATGTTGACAAAAATCAACTTGTACAAAGACTTTTGGAACCCAACTTAAATGATTGCTTAAGAGCAAAGATGAACTAGTGGATTTTTTTTAGTGGTTGGACCTTCTGGACCTTTCTGAAGGTCTAAACTCATTTGAAGGCTAATTTGGTAAAAAAATGGTGAATGTTGACAAAAATCAACTTGTACAAAGACTTTTGGAACCCAACTCAAATGATTGCTTAAGAGCAAAGATGAACTGGTGGATTTTTTTAGTGGTTGGACCTTCTGGACCTTTCTGAAGGTCTAAACTCATTTGAAGGCTAATTTGGTAAAAAATGGTGGATGTTGACAAAAATCAACTTGTACAAAGACTTTTGGAACCCAACTCAAATGATTGCTTAAGAGCAAAGATGAACTGGTGGATTTTTTTAGTGGTTGAACCTTCTGGACCTTTCTGAAGGTCTAAACTCATTTGAAGGCTAATTTGATCAAAAAATGGTGGATGTTAACAAAAATCAACTTGTACAAAGACTTTTGGAACCCAATTCAAATGATTGCTTAAGAGCAAAGATGAACTGGTGGATTTTTTTAGTGGTTGGACCTTCTGGACCTTTCTGAAGGTCTAAACTCATTTGAAGGTTAATTTTGTCTTTGGTACATCTTGATTTTTATAGCTTGAAATGTTAGCTATCTTTGAAGTCTTCCAAGCATTTTTTTTTTTAATGTATTTTTTCACTAATGGAATAATATTTATGTATTTTTTCACTCGTGGAATTGATATGTGGTATTTAAAAATATTAATAACAAAAATATATTTCAATGTCCTTTATACATAAAATATTTCAATGCCCACCTTAAGTAAAATAATTTTATATCAATTGTATATAATAATAATAACAATTTAATTTAAAGGTCACTACCAAGTCATACACCAAATTGGTGTATGACACTCCCTTGTTTGTGGGACAAGGGACACCCTCCCCATAAATAAATTGAAATTAAAAAAATTCTTATTTAGCCAATAGGTGGTTTCTACTTCCCAGTATGATGGAGACATGTAATTCCTTCTGTGCTTAACATTTGAGGTTTATGGAGCTAAATTTTATGTGAAGTGGCATCCCAAAGATATAACTTGAGAGAAGTTGGCACTCTACCTTGCTCATAGTTCTCCTTCACCATTGACCAATGCTTAAACTAGGATATATCCATCTTAACATTAGATCTATCATGTTTTAAGAGATCAAATCTCTTAAGTTTGAAAACTTTTTCTCTAGTTTCTTTTAATCTAAAATAATTTTTCACCTAAAAGACAAAATGCTTCCTAAGATTGCTTTTAATCTAAAAAATCAAAGGTTAAAACCTAGCAAACCAGCAGTCAAGAAAATATGTTTTATTTTTTGTTTTAATTTAAATGGGCGTATATCCCAGAGAGTCAAATTTTAACGGGAAAGTGGGCGTGTGAATTGGTGCCCGCTACATACTCCAATACTCTCGGGAAGGAAGGAGATGCACGCATGTTGAGTAAACGCAGATTGATGCAGGCAAAGTGGTTGTACAGTACTTTAATAAATCACAGGTAGCCATGATCTATTTATTTGTTTTCTTCAATAACATGCGTCAAGCATTTCAATTTCAAATAGATATTTGTACGCATGCAACATGGGCATGTTCTTATGGGAAATGTCGCCATATAGGGGAAAATGTTCAGGAAAAGGCCAAATGACTCCACATCGTAATCTTCACCTGTAGAATAGTTGCAGTGTCCTTATCTTAAGGGTGTAGGATTGAAATCTAAAGTCAAATTATCAAATAGTTCTACATATCTTGAAAACCAAATTATTTATCATTATTATTTAAAAAAAATAAAAATGGTGGTGGATGTAGAAAAAAATAAAATAAAATAAATCAACTTGTACAAAGGTTTTTGAAAAGTGTGATGCAAGTGCAAAGATGAACTAGTGAATACTTTTAGTGGCTGAACTTTTTGAAAGTGGTTGAACTTTTTGAAAGGTGTGATGCAAGTGCAAAGATGAACTAGTGAATACTTTTAGTGGCTGAACCTTATGAAGGTCTACACTCTTTTGAAGATTGATTTTGTTCTTAGTAGATTGTGATTCTTACATCTTTGAAATATTAGTTTTCTTTCTTTGAGGTGTCTTGCTAGTACTTTTCTTTTCTATGTCTTCTCATGGGTGGAATAACGTTTAGCCTAATGAATAAGTTTCAATATTACCATGGCATCCAAAATGGATGCCTTCTAAAGCACCCCATGGAGTTTGCTTTTTATTAGAAATAGTGAAATAATGATTATTATGGTGTCCAAGAAGGATAAGGATCACCTTTTGGAACACATTGTGGATTCTATCCCCAACTTCAAATGATGGTTGGAACAATCATTACTATGGCACCCAAAAGGGTGACTTCTTGAAACACCATGGTTGAAAACAATAGTTGTACCATTAATTACCATGGTGCCCAAAAGGGATCAATTTTCATAACACATTGTGTAGTCCATCCCCAACTACAAGCAATTTTTGGAATAACCATTACTATGGTACTTACAAGGATCACCTTTGAAAGACATCATGGAGTTTGCCGTTAACTATAAGCAATGGTTCGAACAATCATTATTATGGTGTTCATAAGATATCACCCTCGAAAGACATCATGGAGTATGCCACTAACTACAAATAGTGGTTGGTACAATGATGACAATAGTAGGCGACTATGTCAGAGATACTATGTATTTTTCACACATCCTTACAACCATCTTCGATGATTTGATCAAAAGAATGACAACATATTTTTTGAACCATGCAGACATATGAGAAGAAAAATGAGTGTGGTTCTCTACCATGCATCTAAATGACCTTTCCCTTGTGTGATGGTAGACCTCCCAAACATGGAGCAATCTACACTGAGTTGAATCTTGAAGAGGATGTCATTCCACTCGTTTAAGGACTCAAGACAAATTGTTGTCAGAAGATGTAACGTACCCAACCACCCATATGATCTGGATTTAGGAGTGGAACAAATTGATTAACAGACTGAATACAATAAACACAGAGATAGGAAGAATAACACAAATATCTAGTGAACAATATCTTCTATTAAATAATGAATAGGTTGAAACTGTAAAAACTGTAGAACTGAAACTTGCTCAAATGGTGGTAGCTATCTTTGAGAAGAGATGTCGCTGCTATGGGCATCCGTATGAGCATAATGGATTACAATGAGGCTCCAGAGGCCCTTTTCATATTACTCATGAATGCCAAAAACCTAGACATCCAAAAACCTAACCCTAGAAGGTGAAATGCCAAAAGTCATGTGAGCCCTATGGGTAAGTTGGTGTAATTTGGTACCCCAACTTCCTAGGGTCATAAATTTTTCATACGACCTTCGTTTTAGGTGCATGATAGCCCGTTGGAAAGGTCTTTCAGAGAACTACACATTCTTTCATTAGACTCTGACTTTGTCTACAGTCTGACTGTGGCGAGTAAAAAAAAAAACGTTTAGGGGCCCAAAACAACCCTAAAAGTACAACAAGATGTGTTGACATGAAAATATACAAAATAAGCCAGGTGGATTAGGCGAGAGGCCACCCATATCCACCTGGAGAATGTGTGAGGCTTCAGACAACCCTAGAAGTGTAGAACTCACAATTATAAAGTAGTACAAAAAGACGTGTTGAATAAAAAACGAACATGAGGAGCCAATTGGAATAGGTGGGTGGCCATCAATATCCACTTGGATCAATCCTCCCCCCTTAGGAAGAAATGTTCTCCATTGCGTTGAGTTCCCCCATCAGGTGAGGAAAATTCTGTTGGATTTGGCCCCGAGTGAGCCACTTGTCTTGGTGTAGGAGTTGCCCTGCCTTGACAATCAGATAGAGCTGGATCTGTTGTTGGCGAGTGCCTTTGATCTATGTGTCCACTATTTGATCGGTATATGCTTGTTCCATGCATTCAGGGTTGAGCTCTATTGGTGTCAGTTGTTCGGCGATCTCAGAGGTGTCCAATAATGGAGGAAAATATGGCCGAAGGAGGTCCACATTGAATACTAGATGCAGAACAAGGAAGGGTGGAGTGTTGAAATCAAAAGCATTGCTACCCACCGCCTTGCTGATAGTGTAAGACCCATAACGAAGTGGGCAACACTTACGGTGGGGCCCAGTGAGATGCTCCTTCTGCAAATGTAACCAAACTTTGTCGCCAACCTGAAACTGGTGTGGTACCCTGTGTTTATCATGGCGCTGCTTGTACTTAGCATTGGATTTATTTAGAATCTCCTGGACTTGTTGGCGGATGTGCTGAATCTGCTCAATGAACCTCATGGCTTTGTCGATCGCAGAATGATCAAGGGAAGAGTCTATCTGTGCGGTGGCAAGAGGAAGTGCAACATCAATGGGTCCCAAGGGTTGGAATCCTAGACCCACCTGAAATGGACTATGGATGGTGGAACTATGGAGAGCCTTCTTGTAATTGTGTTGGACATATGGGAAACTCTCGTCCCATGTACGAGGATGCTTAGAATTGTACATGCGCAGGATGTGCACAATCATCCAATTGACGACCTCGGTTTGGCCATCGGTTTGGGGGTAGAAATAAGTGGATTTTGTGAGCTTGGTGTCCAACAAAGTGTTGGATCATGTTGTCATTGATGCCAATGGTTTGATTGATTGATGTCAAGTGATTGATTGATGTCAAAGGATTGATTGAATGATGATTTATGTAATATAATATGTATTTTCCTTGATGATAATGCATAGATGAAGATGGATCAATGAGTTGTCGCCGATACATGATGAAGATGATGTGGTTCCATTGGTATATGATGCATTGTTGGAAAAATGTATAGATGACTCATTATTGTCTTATCATGATTGATAGGTGCACAAATGGATGAACTCAAAGTGGTCCCCTTATGGTAGAATCCTCACGGGAAGACACTTTTCACAGTTGAGTTATCCTAGAAGAAAGGTTGGAGGACCCATGCTTGTATGAGGAATAACGAGATGAAGATCAAGGAAATTGTTGGTGAAACTATCCTGAATGGATAGTACTTGTCATGCCATTCACGGTGGTATGTGGAATGTCCATAACTCCTCTGGTTTTGAGAGTTTGACCTTGAAGTTGAAGGACCCTCATGAAGGCTTGAAGCCCCAGAAGTCAAAAAGTCAAAGTGACCTAAAAGAAGAAATGATAAAATAAGGTGACAAAATCAGAAGGAATATTTATGGAAAGTGGTTAACCCTAAGAAAATAAGGAAAATAGGTTAAGTGACCTAGAAATAGGTTAATATTATTTATTCAAGGTGGATTATTTAAATAATCCAAGAGAAGTGATAAAATCAAGAAATGATAAAATGGGTGACAAAATCAAGAAGAAATATTTATGGAAGTGGTTAACCCTAAAAATAAGGAGGAGAATAGGTTAAGTGACCTAGAAATGGGTTAATATTATTTAAATGATAAATGAAAGTGACAAATTCAAGGTGGATTATTTAAATAATCAGAGAGAAGTGACAAAATCAGAAAATGATAAAGTAATTGACAAATCAAGAGGAATATTTAAAATGTTAAAATTATTGGAGGAACTTTCTATTTATGGAAAGTGGTTAACCTAAAATAAGGAAAATAGGTTAAGTGACCTAGAAATGGGTTAAGTGACCTAAAGGATGAGTATAAATAATATATGTGGTTCTCTTGTGAGTATCCTTTTGTGGATCAATGAAGAGCTTCTTGTGGGAATACATTTGGAGTATTGATGGAGAGCTTCTTGTGAGAGAATTCTTGAGCATTTTTGGTGTGGAACACTTGAGGATATTGAATATCTATAGGTGACTGAGGTAACCAAGAATATCTAAGCCAAAATTATAAGGAAAGTGAATAAAAAGAAGGCATCACAAGGAAGGATAAATTATTTTGATGGTGCTTTCTAAGGTATGTTATTTGGGGTAGCATCTCACCATTTTAAGCTATAATTTTTATATAATTATCCAGATCCTGAAATTGCTATGAGAGAAGTGAGAAAACATAGCCAAGTATCACCAGCTAGTTAAAAATTCAGCTTGTGGGTCGTTGTATTTTGGAGTTACTACCTCCGTGGAAAATAGGGTTTGTGTAGTCGAGAACTGATAAAAAACAGGTGTTTCAAAAAACAACGTCATAACTTATTCATAACAGACCCAAATTTAGTGAGACCAATTGTGTTGGTTATATTACAGTCTGTAGTATGCTCTGTAATAGTTTCAGATCTATTCATCAAAATATTTTATGCGGGGCACACTCTGAGTAGCTCTCTAGAATAAGCCATAATTCAGCAAGGTATGCCATTTTTGCTACTCTTACCTTTTATGAGAGGTTCCAATGAGTGCCACTTGGAGGAATTGCATAAAACACATTGAGAAAGAACATTGTGTATCAGTTTCAGATCTTTATTCAGCAAAGGTACAAAGTTGAGATTATTTCAGTTAGGGTTGTTGACTGATCAAAAACTAGTCATGGTTGAGAGATAAGCGGAGTTGATGAGTTGGCACATACATGAGGTGTATAGTTGATGATGTTGATACATATTGATGGAGTCATTGTTGATGAGTGATTGAAAGATGATTGGTATATACTTGGTACTGTGGTTGGATGCACTTTTTGCTAGTGCGGGTTGATTCGGGTTGTTTGGCCTGAGTTGGTGCATGGTTGATCTCTTGTTTATGAACATATTGATATTTGTTGAGGATTGTTGCCTCATCTCAGGTTAGTTGCTTTAAAGTGCAAGCTGATTCTTGCATATAGAGCTGGTGCTCTTGTAGAGTTGTACTCTATTAAGTGGTTCTTTGATAAACTCAAGGATTGCAGTCCGTAATAAAAGAAAATTGTACATACATCTTGTGTTCTTTGTGTTCATTGTGATGATGACTTGTTGATGATATATTAGCGATCTATATATTATTTGTTGATATATGCTCACATCTAGCTGGTTATAAATGAAAACAATGGTAATGAATAAATGTTGAATGTAATTGATGAGTTTTGCATTGTGCAAGAGGGAAGTTTTGGAAAAAAGACCCCACACTCATTCACCCCCCTCTAAGTGTGGTAGATTATTGTCCAACACAAAGACCATAGACTTGACCAAAGGTGTTGAGGAACACATTGTCCTAGTCGAGATGATGGTCTGTGGTATCCCAAAGTGAACCTAAACTTTTTCGAAGAAGAACTTGTGATCTCTGTCATTGACATTCTTCTTACATGTTGTGAGGATGTCCATCTTGGCCGATCAACGACCACAAATACACAATCATTTACGTTCTTGCTGGACAAAAGGTCAGACATGTAATCCATATGGATTCCCCACGACTCTCGGGAATATGAGTATCATTAGGGTCCTAAACCATACATAGGTAGATCAATGATAGGATGTAATAAAGGTCAATAATGTCAAGACCTTTCAATAAAATAGAATAAAGCGAGATGTAAGAAGACCTAATAGAAGCTTTAACTTCTAGAGGATCTCCCTCTAGATACTTCTTTTTAGTATAAATAGAATTAGAGGTATGGAACCCTAGCTTGGAGATTATTGTAATGAAGCGCTGCTCTACTGGAGGTTGCCCTCTCAAAGGGCTTTGTGAACATTGCTATCGATTCAAAGTGTGTTATTTTAATTGCTATTTCCATTGAATCATTTTATTATTGTGAAAATTATCTTTGGATATTTTCTTGTTGATACATTGTTCTAGCATTTCCTTTCGATACACCATATTTTATATGTCACGGTATCTTGCAAGTGAATTGTCGAGCACTTTCCTTAGCGAGAAATTGTGGAGTATTTTTTCAGGTGGGGAGCGTGTGCGTCTTTAAGCCCGCGAGATGCAATGAATTCTGGCGCATAAACCAGCGGTTGAGGAATTCATACACGAAGGAAATACAAGTGGTTTTAAAGCACACACTTGTTAGCCACCCTTGGCAACCTGGTGGTACCTTGGTGGTAAGCATCCAGACAACACTGTCCAATGGGGTGGCCTAGATTACTAAAGCCCTCTATAGATAAACCTATGCGCATTTGGGTGCTATAGTGTCATGAGAACAACACTCAGGAAGATACTCTCTAGTACACGGGTGATGAGATGCGATAAAAGATGCGGTCTATCCTCATAGTTAGATACCTGTGAGATATTGGGATATGTATTATTGTTGGACCCCACACCTATATCAGAGAACTATATACGGGGGAAAACCCTTGTCGTAGAACCCTTGAATACCTAACCCTTGGGGTTATAAACAACAATATAAACAAATTAACCGGCGAGATCTATTAACCACGCATCTGTATTCAGGTTTGCTAAGTAAATACTCTACGGTTCAAAATTTGGGGATTCCGACCTTGACATTCTTGAGGCCAAAGCACTTATTTAATTTGGAAAAAAAAGAAAAAAAAGAAAAAAGTAAAAAAATTGTAAATTTTTTGACCATTATTTGAGATCTATTCCATTAGATTCATCTTCGCCCTCATCACTTTCTCCATATCATTTTACATAAAAATTTAACCCAGCCGCATCCTTTTGATTCACCCATTTTTGACCATTATTTGAGACCTATTCCATTAGATTCATCTCTTAGCCCTCATCACTTTCCTCCCTATCATTTTTATACAAATTTACGACCCGCCGCACCTTTTAGGTTCACGAGTCATGCATGCCCCACAGTAACCAAGAACTAGAGTCTCAAGCTTCCAACACCTGCAACATGTTTTGCTTGAGACCCAACAAGAAGTGCAACAACTTCGTGCCTGTGCCTCGTGTGATGCCTCCATGAATGCCTCGATCCAGGACAAGCGTGAAGTCACTTAATGGCTGAGGAGATCCATGAACGAATGCATGCGTTTGTAGCACTCTGCCAAACTCAAAATTCCTCTCGATAACCCTTTCGAGGATGCACCTAAAAAAGGCTGAAGGTGAAACTTCGCTACATTCCTTTCAACCACATCACTTTCAAAGGGACATCGCAGCCAGGGGTGGATGTAACTAAATTTGATGGCTCGGAACCCAACCAGTGGGTTCCGCATGATAAATTTATTATTTCTCTCTACAACATTACCGATGACTTGGCCAAACTTCGGGTATGGTGTTCTCCATCCTAAGATCAAAAGAGCGGCAATGTGGTTGGCAATGGAGAAAAACTTCCGATCAAGGATATTTTGCTTGGACCCACTTTGTTGCAGAGCTTTATGAACGCTTTGACAGCGACACCAACCATTTGGGCCGTTTGACAAAATTGAAGCAATGCGGCACAGTCCCGAAGACTTCGCAAATGCATTTGGTCGGCACTGACAGAGGGCATGACTGATGGATTCTTTCGCGAGTGCTTTATCGGTGGCCTCAAGGGAGGTTGAGCCCATATCCTCATGGCTCGACCCTCGACTTGGTGGAAACCACCAAAAAGCCAAAGAAGCACAACAAATTGTTTTCCTCTCAAAACCACAAGCCCTCCTTTTTTAGCCTAAACCGGTAACCCTCACCGCCCTCCTCCCTTAAAATCAAAAATTGACGGTGAAATGGGTGAGCGACAACTCAAGGCCTGCATTATAAGCGTGAAAAATATTTCCAGGGCCACAAATGTAAGGAACAAGCTCTTTATGGCCCTCTCCGAGGGATACTCAGGAAGATGATGATGACACTTCCCTGTTCAGAGTCACGAGAAACTACGAAATATAAACCCTCCTTCGACCCTCTGCTTGAAGAACCCAATCATTTCCCTCAATGCTCTCACGACTTCTCTGCTCCCCAAACCCCAAGCTCATTGGTTATATAAAACCTTAGAAAGGTCATCATCTTGGTTGATAGTGGCGGCTTCCTAGCTTTTGTCATCGCTTCGCCCAAGAAACCCAACACTATATCCATGCTGTTATAATTTCCAAATCATGATGATTGCCAATGGGGGCTCTATGAAATGTGGAGGCTATTTGTGAAAATGTCGCGTCTCCAAATAGGTGACTACAACCTCAAATCCCTTATGTTGCTATTGACATGGGAGGTTGTGACATTGTGTTAGGTGCGAATAGCTCGAACCTTGGGTCCCATTCTCATGGAATTCGAACTTAACCATGCAATTTGACCAAGGTGGCCACACATAAATTTCAAGGCATCACTCTCGCGGGTTCTCCTGAAATCATCGATTCTCGCCATGGAGAAAATTGCTCACAAAAGGTCATTAGGGTGTCATAGCCCAACTCCATGCCATTCCAAGCCACATAGATCCCACCCGTGCCCTAAGACCTCAAAGCCCTCTTGACTAAACATCAAGCGGTCTTCTCCACTCCCCACCGGACTTCCCTCCTTCCCGACATCCGCGATCATTCCATTCCCCTTGTCCCGGAAGCCTTCCTCCCAACATAAAGCTATGCTCGCCCGCCTTTGCCCATAATAATGAAATTGAAAAGATGGTCCGAGAACTCGACTCAGGGTCATCATCCATAATAGTACGATTCCTTACTCCTCTCCGGTCGTCCTTGGTACTAAAGAAAAGAAGGTTCTTGGAGATGTGGCGTGTGACTTCCGTGCCCTCAAACTAAACTCACCATCAAAGATAAATTCCATACTCCTATCATTGATGACCGCTGGATGGCCAGTGGTGCCAATTCTTCACCAAACTTGATCTTAACTCGGGCTATCACGGATCCGTATTGAGAGAGTCTGACATTCCTAAGGCGACCTTTCGCACTCGCAGAGCCACTCGAGTTTTGGTCATGCCCTTTGGGTTGTGTAGCGCCCCTTCCACCTTTCAGAGCCTCGCAGACCATGTCTTCAGTCCCTTTCTTCGTCATTTTTGTCTTGGTTTCTTTGATGATATCCTCATATATAGCAAGACATGAAATACCCTCGACTCATGTGGATCAAGTTCTCGGCCTACTCGCTTTCCGAGCCTGGCTTTTCCTCCGATAGTCCGATGTTCTTTTGGTGCGGTCGAAGTTGAATACTTGGGTCATCTGTTGGAGGAAAGGATGGTGTCGGGTGGACCGAAAAGATTGAAGCTATGCAAGATTGTACACCCTAAGACTCTAAAAAGCTTTCATGGATTTCTGGGCCTCGGGTATTATCGCAAGTTCATCCAGAACTATGGAAGATTGCAACACCTCTCACGACCCTCCTTAAAAGAACTCTTTCAATTGGACCCAGTGATGGCTCAAGCTTTTCAAACTGAAGATGGCCATGTGCACCACTCGATTCGGCTCTCCACGACTTCTAAGACATTTGTGTTTGGAATCTGACGCGCATCCGGGAAAAGGCATTAGTGACTGTCCTTATGCAAGAGATGCGACCTTTGGCCTTCTGAGCAAACAAGCATGCAGCGAAAGAATGGGCAACCTATTTATGAAGAAAAGAAATGTTAGCAGTCACGCGTCTTGGGTTGGAATTATGGCGTCCCTTATCTCTTGGGGCAATGATTCCAAATTAAGACGGACCATCAAAGCCTCAAAATACTTTCTGGAACAACGCAATTTCCTCCCGGGGAGCAACAAAAATGGGTCCATAAGCTCTTTGGCTATGGTGTGAGATCATTTTACAAGAAGGGCAAAGACAATGTAGTGGCCAGTGCCTTGTCGAATATGAAGCAGAAGGATCCCTCTTTTCTCTTTCCTTCATTGTACCTTAATGGCTCCAAGGTACACAGAATGGTACCAAGACCCCAAAAGTTAGCATCTAATTCAGCTGCCCGGAACAAGACACGAGCTCCCCAGGTACTCTTGGCAGGGATGAGCTTGATACAAGGTGGCTTGTATTTAAATAAACAATCGACTCAAATCCACGGTACTCTCACGAGCTTCATCTACACCCACAACGGGGCACTCGGAGTTCACCAAAACATATGAAAGAGTTCGCCTCCTTTTAAGGATGGTATGAAGCAGGACATCCATAATTTATTGGCTGAATGTGAGATTACGCCAATGCTAACGGAAATGATCAAATCTCGAGGCACTCAACCGCTCCCAATTCCCCTAATATTTGGAAGGATATATCTATGGATTTTATTCTGAGGCTTATGCGTCCGAGGGGAATAAATCATTGATATTAGGTGGTGGTAGATGGAAGCTTTCCAAGTATGCTCATTTTGTGCTCTTTACCACCCATCTACTGCATCCACGGTGGTTCAACTTTTCATGGATGGATCTTCAAGCTTCATGGCATGTAAACTCTATTGTTTACAGTCGAGAGACCCAACTTTCTGAAGCAATTTGCAGCGAAGCATTTAAGCTACAAGGCACCACCGGTTGCATCTCATTTCGGCTTATCATCCCAGACGGATGGTCAAAGCGGGTCGTCAACAAGTGTTTTGGAAACCTATCTAAGGTGCTTTTGCATCAGAAAACAACACCGATGGAGCCCAATGGTTACCTAGCCGAATGGTGGTACAACACTACATATCCATCTGACCACTTTCATGACTCCTTTTGAAGCGATGTATGAATGAAGCCACCGCCGGTTCTCTCATACTTACCGGGTACCCTCTGAAGGTCGGTGATTCGATAAACTACGGTCGAGGGAATATCGCCGTACCCACGCCAAGAACTTGGTCATGGCGAGTGAATGAGCTGACAAGCAGATCAAGGTCGCTCGAAGCGTCAATTTGTAGAAGGATCGGGTGTTTTCGCGGCTGCAACCATATAAGAAAACTTCCCTTAAAGAATAGCGATTAATGAGGCTAGCCCCCAAATTTTATGGCCCTTACCGGTTCTAAAGCGGGTGGGACAAATCACATATCAGTTAACTCTGCCCAATCATTCAAAGCTACATCACATTTTCATGTTTCACAGCGAAGAAGGTGATTGGAACCGGTGCCAACTCAAACCAACCTTCGAGTTATTTGAAGAAGGATCCATTTGGCTACAACCCGAGCAGTTTTGGACCAGAGGGCGTCGCTTTCGTCCGAGGCCCATCGAGGAAGTGCTGAAATGCAGTGGAAGATATGACTCAATGAGATACCGCGGGAACCGGCTACCGTGCGGCTGGGTTTCACATCTCAAACTATGAGGACAAAGAGTACATTTTAAAGAGGAAGGCGGAACATGTTAGGGTTCTAACACGCACATAGGTAGATCAATGTATTGGATGTAATAAGGTCAATATTAATAAGACCTTTCAATAAAGGTAGAATAAATGGATGTAAAGAGACCTAATCAATAAAATAGAATAAGGCGGATGTAAGAAGACCTAATAGAAGCTTCCTCTTCTAGAAGGATCTTCCTCTAGATGCTTCTTTTTAGTATAAATAGGAGTCGAGGGTATGAGAACCCTAGCTTGGCGATTACTGTAATAGAGCGCTGCTCAATTGGAGGTTGCCCCCTCGAAGGGGCCTGTGAACATTTCTATCAGATTCAAAGTGTTATTTCTGTTGCTATTTCGTGAATCATTTTTGTGTATTGTGAAGATTATGCTGGATATTTTACTGTTATTTTGTTATTTCTAGCATTTCCTTTCTGTTCTGCATATTTTATATATCTGTTATCTTGCAGAGTAGGGGTGTATAAGCCTTTCATCTTGATGGTTGGCTTTGAAATGGCGCAGACAGTGCAAGATCTGATATACTTGATGACGTCCTGTTGAAGTTTGAGCCAATAAAAATGTTTTTGAAGAATGACCATAGTTTTCTCTACGCCAAAATGTCCTACCACCCGAGTGTAGTTGGATTCCCAAATCAGTTTTGCATGCTTGCTTGTAGGAACCAAGAGATGGCCCAGGTGGCATAAGAGTTCTTCCTAAATGCGAAAATCAGTGACAGTGGTGTCTGTACCCAAGAGTTGATATGTCATGGTGAAGTCCGGATCTTGCTGGTAAAGTTGGGGCCATTCCGATGTTTCATGTCCACAGGAATGGAGCACAGTGGTGAGTGTGGCCACAGGAGGCTGACTGAGGAAGTCAACGACATGATTGGAGATACCTTTCTTATACTTTATGTTGAGATGGAACTGCTGCAGGTAGGTGGACCACTTCTAATGACAGTCGTTCTATAATTTCCTGTGTTTGTATGAATTGCAGAGGCTTGTGATCAGTGTGTATGATTGTCTCTGTCCCCATAATGTAATTTTTGCATTGACGATATGCTTGTACAATGGAATACATTTCCTTTTCATAGGTGGGGTATTTTTAGAAAATATCAGAGAGTGTATCACTATGGTATGTCACTGGATGACCGTGTTGAGTGAGGACTACGCCCATAGCATATTCAGATGCATCGGTCTCAATATCCAATGGTTGTTGTAGATCGGGAAAGGCGAGTATTGGAGTTGAGCACAAACGATGTTTCAGATCTTTGAATGCTCATTGTTTCTCCTTCCCCCACATGAACTTGGACCTACCATTTTCCTTGGTCACCTGGCTGAGGGCCCATGCAATATGGGAGAATCCCAACACGATCTGTCAGTAAAAATTGGCTAGTACCAAGAAGCTCCGAAGATCGGTCAGTGTGGTCGGGGCTGGCCAGTCACGAATGACTTGGATATTAGCTGGATCAACATGTAACCCATGCTCATCAACAATGTAGCCGAGGTATTGGACCTTGTTCATGCCAAAAGATAATTTTTCCAAGTTTGCATAAAACTTGTTCTTCCGCAGAGTGCTCAAAACCTATTGAATGTGCTGCATGTGCTCCTCCCATGTTCTGTTGAAAATGAGGATGTCATCCAAATATACCACTGCAAAGGAGTTGGTGAAGGGTCTCAAGAAATCGTCCATCGACCTCATGAAAGTGGCTGGTGAATTTTTTAAGCCAAAGGGCATGACTAGTCATTCAAAGAGACCTTCTTTAGACTTGAAGGTTGTCTTCCAGACATCAGTTGGTTCGATTTGAACCTGGTGGTAGCCAGAATTCAAGTCAATATTTCTGAAGAACTTTTCCCCCTTGAGTTGGTCAAGAAGGTCATCAATCCTGGGAATGGGGTAACGGTTCCTGACTGTGATTTTGTTTAAGGATTTGTAATTAATGCAGAGTCGCCAAGTCCCGTCCTTCTTCTACACTAGTACAATCGAACCTGCAATGGGAGGAGCTAGGTATGATGTGCCCCTTTTAAAGAAGCTCTTGGATTTGACACCTGATTTCGTCATTCTCCATCAGTGAGCACCGATAGACTGATCCATTAGGTAGAGGTGCGTCGGGGGTTAGATCAATAGGATGCCTGACTTGGCAGTGTGTCAGTACCCCTGTAGGTGAGACAAATATGTCTCTGTATTTTTCCACGATCCCGTCCACCTGCTTCTATTGAAAAGAGAGGCATTGTGTAGAGGCCACAGATGTGGCGGTGACCTTCTGCTTACTGTGAGAATGGATCACAAAGAAGACAAACTTCCCAGTCTGTAAGATGACCTTGTTGCATTGCTTAGCAGACATTAAAGAAATAACAGTAGGCGGTGCCAGCTCTAGGATCATGTACAATTGCCTACCCAAAGTAATAATAACACTGTGGGGTCTAGACTCATACACAACATGATGCTTCCACAAATATGGTTGTCCTAAAAGAACATCATAAACTTCAAGGGGAGAAATATCACACAGTACCTCATCTTTGAAAGGTTTGATGTCGTAGAGAAGATGACACTGTTGGTTGACACATAGATCTCTTCCTTGACGAAGCCAGCCGATGGTGTAGGGTTGTGGGTGCGGTGTTGTTGGAAGGTTCAACCGCTTGATGACCTCTGCTAAAATCAAGTTATTCTTACTACTGCTGTCGACAATGAAAGGAATCAAAGCCCCCTTGACCCACATCTGCGAGTGAAAGAGGCGTTCCCCTTCCTCTGGTTCTTCTGGTTCGCTTGGTTGGACTTTAGTGGTAGAGACTGTGGCATTGGGTTCAACATCGATAATCCACTTCCCTCCTTCAGTATTTGACTCAGAATCATAATTGGCCTCTAAATTGGAAGCCTTCAGCTCGACCACGAGAGACTGCTTGGAGCGACATTCGTCAGTGTTGTGCCAAGGACTTTTATGGTACTCACACCATTTTTCCGTGTCCTTCTTCGTCTTCTCATTTCCCTTCTTGTGTTGCAGCTTGGATGAGTTGTCCTGAGAGCAACCATCTCGACTTGGTCCCTTGCTGTATGGGTTCGGGTTTCCTTTTCCCTGCTTCGGCTGTGAGGAGTTTGTAGATCCAAACTCTCGTCATTTTTGCTTAAATTTATGCTCGACCTTGACAACGTATCTATAAGCCATGCCCAATGAGGCGATGTCTAGGAAATCCATTTCTATTTGGATGTATCTATGAAAACAACCGTAGTATTTGAGCACTAGATGACACTCATAATCTTTGATACCCAATTTGGTGCGTAGTGTATGAAAAATGTTGATGAAGTCTGGTACTGTCTGGTCCCCTTCTTGGCGTAGGGTATTCCATCTAGTGTATTGGTCCACATAGCTTCCAACAGGGTAGTATTGTTCTTTAATGGCGTCCCAGAAGGAATCCCATGTAGGGGCCACCAAAACAATTGTATATTCCTCCACGACCCTTTTCTCAGAGTAAGTATCCCACCAGTATTTAACATGGGGAATGACCTTGAGGAGTGCAAAAGTGATCTTTTCCCTATCAGAAAAATTGTGGACTGAAAAAATATCCTTGGAGCAGATTCAACCATTTATCTACAACATCCGCATCTATCAATCCTTCAAATAATGGAATATCAAAATTTACATGTACCTTGAAGGGGGTTGCATGGTTGTTTGATGAAGATGCTTCTCCCATGGGCAACCATCGAAGGCTCTGCACGAAGTTGTCCATCATTTCATTCCTTTTTCACATGAGGGATTCCTCGAGCAACATTTTAATAGGATATCCTACTCCATCATCTTTCTTTTCATCTCCCATGGGTTGTTTTCAGGCTCAATGCGACCGATCTGGTAATGGCTCGATGGGTTCGAGTCCCAACTTCTTGTACCCAGACCTTGTCGGGGACATGCACGAAGAAAAATAAATGAATAGGAGACCGCTTTGACACCACTAATACGAATTTAGGAGTGGAACAAACTGATTAATAGACTGAATACAATAAACACAGAGATAGGAAGAATAACACAAATATTCAGTGAACAATATCTTCTATTAAATAATGAATAGGTTGAAACTGTAAAACTACAGAACTGAAACTTGTTCGAATGGTGGTAGTTATCTCTGAGAAGAGATGTGAGTGCTACGTGCATACATTTGAGAAGAATGGATTACAATGAGGATCCAGAGGCCCTTTTCATATTACTCATGAATTCCAAAACACTAAACATCCAAAAACCTAACCCTAGAAGGTTAAACGCCAAAAGTCATGTGGGCCCTATGGGTAAGTTGGTGTAATTTGGTACTCCAACTTCCTAGGGTCATAACTTTTGCATACGACCTCCGTTTTAGGCATGTGATAGCCCGTTGGAAAGGTATTTTAGAGAGATATACATTCCTTCATTAGACTTTGATTCTGTCAACAGTCTGACTATGGCGAGTCAAAAAAAATGTTTAGGGGCCCAAAACAGCTTTGGAAGTACAACAAGATGTGCTGACATGAAAACATACAAAATAAGAAAGTTGGATTAGGTGAGAGGCCACCCGTGTCCACCTGGAGAATGTGTGAGGCTTCAGATATCCCTAGAAGGGTATAAATCACAATTATAAAGAAGTAAATAAAGACATGCTGAATAAAAAATGAACATGAGGAGCCAGTTGGAATAGGTGGGTGGCCACCAATATCCACCTGGATCACCATAGGTCGAGCACGTTACTTCAAGACCTCTGAACTAATTTCAATTTCTGATAAATTTTTAATTAACAAATATGCATGAAATATTCACATGCAGAGATCAAGTTTCATGCTACAACATAAAATAAATAAATGATATGTCATGCACAACAATAACCAACAAACATGCATATTATAGATACAAATTTCATAGATAATAAATACACAATGGAATATACAGTTAAATGAAACCATGATAGAGAGAACTTATGTTTAATAAAATGAATCACCAACTGGCTGCAGACTAAGGAAGTACCACCCAACCATAGACATTGTTGTTCCAAGTCTCAACAACAATGTCACCCTTGAGCCAGGGCTATGAATCCATGCTGGGACTCTCAGTGTAGTATTCCAGATACAAAATAGTATGTAGAACATAAATATTTTAGCTAGAAATGGTAGAGAAACAATGATATAACAAGAACAATACCAGGATAATACCAGAATAACACCAGAAAGAGAACTTTGATTGTTGATAGAAATGCCTCTTCGAGGAGGCAACCTTCAACAGAGAAAAACTTATTACAATAATATCCAAGAAAATATTTCTCCTACCCTCTACTTCTATTTATACTAAATCTATCTATCCAAAAGAACAATCTAGAGGAAGATCCTTCTAGAAGCGGACACCTCTATTAGGTATTCTTGCATTTGACTTATTCTTTCTTATTGCTAGGCCTTATTAATATCAACCTTTATTACATGGGATTATATTATTCTACCTACATGAGGGGTTAGGGAGGTTAGGTCCCTAACATGCCATCTCCCTTGAAGAACAACCTTGTCCTCAAGAATTCAGATGAGGGAATTGTTATAGAATGGTGGTCGGCTCCCAGGTGGCATCTTTTGGAGGTGTATCTTTCCATTGGAATAACACTTCCTGGATGGTGCACCGATATAGATGAAACTCTCTCTGGGCCAAGACTGCTTGTGGCTGCAACCATATGGAACCTTCTTCATCCAACTCAGGGAGACTAGTTTGAGTTTGGCACTTAGTTCCACTCACCTTATTTAATAAAGAAACATAAAAAAACATGATGGAGCTTCGACTAAATGGGTAGAGCTAAATGATAGGCCACCAATCCCACACTCTTGAGCACTGTATAAGGACCATAAAATTTGGGTGCAAGTTTCTGACAATGTTGAGCTTTGAGTGAAGTCTGCTTATAATGTTGTAGTCAAAGAAATATTCGGTCCTTTTCAACAAAATGGAGTTCGAAACAACCTTGATCTGCTTGTTGCTTCGTGCGATTCTGATCCATGACCAAACTGTCTTTCAGGGCACGAAGAATAGCCTCGTGGACTGTAAGATGTTTTTCAAACTCCTGAACCTTCGAGACCCTTGGAATATAGGAGAGAACCGATGGGGGATTTTGGCCATAGACTTCTTCAAAAGGAGTCATGTGAGTAGTTGTATGGTAAAATGTGTTGTACCACCATTCATCTAAGATTAACCATTGAGCCCACTTATTTTTTCGCTTAGATGAAAAACACCTCAAATATGTTTCCAAACACTTGTTGATAATTTCAGTCTAGCCATCTGTCTGGGGGTGATAGGCAGTGTTGAGATGCAATTGGGTGACCTGTAGCTTCAACAATTCTTGCCAAAAATTACTGGTGAAAGTGGGGTCTCTGTCAGAGACGATAGACTTAGGCATCCCATGAAGCTTGAAGATATTATCCATGAATATTTGAGCCACTGTGGCAGATGTGAATGGGTGTTGAAGAGAAAAAAAAATGAGCACATTTGGAGATACTATCTATGACCACCATGATAACTGACTTATTGCCTGATTTAGGCAAGCCTACAATGAAATCCATAGAAATATATCGCCAAATAGTAGGGGGAATCGAAAGCGGTTGGATTGTGCCCAAACTTTGACATTTTATTCATTGTTGCATTGACATACCTCACATTCATCCACAAAGGTGCAGATGTCCTGTTTCATACCCTCCCAGAAAAAAAAAAAATTGTTTGACCCGTTCATAGATTTTGGTAAGCCCTAAATGCCCAGTTGTGGGTGAGGCATGAATTTCAGAAAGCACTATGGATTTAAGTTGGTATTTCTTCCATAAATACAATCAAACTTTGTAGCGAAGCTCTTCATTATACCAAGAGTACTCTGAAGAAACTGAAGATTTGTGTTGCAATTGGTGGAGCAAGCTAGAAATTTTTGGGTCTTGCAACCAATCTGGTACAATGAAGGAGAGGGAGAAAATGGACCCGTCTTCTTCATATTTTCAGGAAAGAGCATTGACCACTACATTTTCCTTTCCTTTCTTGTAAATGATCTGATAATCATAGTCAAATAACTTGGTCACCCATTTTTTCTGTGTCGAGGATGAAATTTGTTGTTCCAGGAAATACTTGAGACTCTGATGATCAGTTTTGATTTGGAATAGTTGACCCAATAAATAAGGACGCCAGAGATCCAAAACATGCACAATAACTAACATTTTCTTTTCATAAATGGATTGGCCCAAATGTCGCTCTGAAATTTGTTTGTTAGTGAAGGCCAATGGCCAACCATCTTGCATAAGGACGACTCCAATTCCTTTCTCGGAAGCATCACATTCCAATACGAATGTCTTTGTGAAGTCTGGGAGGGCTAGGATAGGGGTCGAGCACATATCATCTTTTAAGGCTTGGAAGGCATGATCCACAATTGAATTCCAAGTGAAAGCATTATTTTTAAGGAGGGAAGTGAGAGGAGTTTCAATCTTTCCATAATTCCGAACAAACTTCTTATAATATCTTATTAAACCCAGAAAACCACACAAGCTCCTAAGAGTTTTAGGGTGAGGCCAATATTGCATAGATTCAATTTTCTTAGGATCCACTCAGACACCATCCTTGCCGACAATATGACCTAGGTATTCCACTTCTGATGCACCAAAGGAATATTTATATTTTTTGAGGAAAAGTTAGTGCTTAGAGAGTAGATGGAGAACTTGATTCACATGGGAGAGATGGGATGGCCAAGTTTTACTATAGATGAGAATATCATCAAAGAAAAATAAGACAAAAAAGAAAAGGACGAAAGACATGATTCATAAGACTTTGGAAAGTGTAAGGAGCATTACACAATCCAAAGGGAATTACCAAGAATTCATAATGACCCTCATGAGTGAAAAATGCGGTCTTGGGAATGTCTTCTTCTTTCATATGGATATGGTGGTAGCCAAAACATAGATCCAATTTGGTGAAGTACTGAGCACCACTCAATTCATCCCAGAGGTTATCAATGACATAAATGAGGAATTTGTCTTTTATTGTGATTTTGTTGAGGGCACGGAAATCAGGACACATGCACCAAGTACCTTATTTCTTGAGTACCATGACCACACGGGAAGAATAGGGGCTAGTATTGGGATGGATAACACCAACTTCTAGTAATTCTTGAGCAATTTTCTCAATTTCATTCTTCTAGGAAAAGGGATGATGATAAGGTTGAACATTGGGAGGTAGATTGCCTGGGATGAGAGGGATGTAATGATCATGGACTCCACGGGAAGGGGGAATTTATTTGGGAGTGGTAAAAACAACTTGGTGGCTAGAGATGATAGATTGGAGGCCGAGATGCATAAAAGGTCTCTCAACAACATAATGGAGTGGAGTTGGGATATAATTCTCAAATGAATTTTTTTTAGGATCTTTTCCATGTGATGGGAATTGAGGATCTTAGGGAAGCTTGATGTGATACCTTGGAACTTATAATGTTGTCCCTCCTATTGGAATTGCATGGTTAAGTCCTTAAAATCCATGATAATTGGGCCTAGAGTGCGTAGCTAGTCGACACCAAGAACAATGTCAAAACCACCCATGTCTATAGAAAACATATGGGATTTTAGGTGATACTGACCAATTTGGAGTCGCAGATTTTCACGTCATTCCCCACATTTCATGGAACCACCATTGGCAATCATGATTTGAAAATTATTGACGACACAGATGTAACAATTGAATTCTTGGGAAATGTAGCGATGAATAAAGTTATGGATGCTACCACTGTCCACAAGGATGATGAATTTCATATTTTTGATGTAACCAATTAATTTGAGAGTATGGGGAGAAGAGAAGCTACTGAGGGCATTAAGTGGAATCATCGGGTCAACATCTGGTGGATTAGAGGGTGGGGTGAGGTCAGATGGCGGTGGTAGTTCCTCCACAGGTGGAACATCAACGTCTTCTTCATAAATATCCTCAGTCACAACCATAAAAATATTTTGTTCCTTACACTTGTGCCTGAGAAAAATTTGTCATCACAATTATAACAAAGACACTTGAGTTGACATTCAACCATTTCAACCCTGGTTAATTTTTGGATCTTGAGGGGAGTTGCAGGAGGGGAAAAATTGGTGGGTTTAGGGAGAGGAGGAAATGAGGGTTTTCGGGTCTGGGAGGATACAATCTGTTTGGCTTCCTTGGCTCATTGAATAGCTTCGAACCAAGTTTGGGGGCGTTCCATGAGAACATGGGCACAAATTTCATCTTTGAGGCCACTGATAAAGCATTCCCTAAAGAAAGTATCTGACCTACGCTCCGTTCTGAAATCCAAGTGCTCAAATGAAACAATAAAGTCTTTCATTGTCCTAGACTGCTTTAACTTGGTCAAATGGCCTAAATGGTGGGTGTCAAAGTCAAAGTGGTCATAAAGTTCGACCACAAAATGTGTCCAAACAAGATACCTTTGGCGTGCCTTTCTTCACCATTTCCACGATTGCCATTGTTCTGGATCCAGATGTAGGACACCATAATAAAGCTTGTCTAAATCATCAGTAATTCCATGCAAAGAGAAATACTGTTCCATTTGGGTGACCCAACATGTAGGATCTGATCCATCGAATTTGTTCACCTCAATTATGGGAGGACAAAGGTCTCTGGAAAAGTGGGTAGTATGAGGAACCGTGTAATGGGAAGAGTCATGGTCATCCTGATAAGATGGTTGTTCAGAAGAGGAAGGGTTTTGGGAATGGCCCAGGAATTGTGCTTTGAGGTCAGTGAGGTATTTGATGTGGAAACATTGTTCCTTAAGGATATCAATAGCTGAATTGATTGAGCTAAGGTTGGAACTGATAGTCTTGATGTCTTCCTTGTTTTGATGGGTGTCAACAATCAAGGAATTGAGTTCTTGGGCTCGTGTGGTAGTCATTTGAACAAATGAGAAGGAAAAGGGTATAGGGGAAACAAAAGGGGTCTGGAGGGGTGGGTGGTACCATGGATAAGAAGGGTTTCAAATGATAGGTACCACTACGATTAGGGAGAAAAGGGGGATCCAAAGGGATAGGATCCAAATAAAGGTGTCATAGATGGGTCAGGTCCACAATTTTTTTTTTGTTAAAAATGATAGGTATCACATACAGGGTCCAATAGTAGTACTTGGCCTGATATCTCAGGGAACCAACTAAGGAGGCTAGACCGTGCCCTTAGTCGTACTACCCAACTACCCATGTACTAGAGAGTATATTCCCGAGTGTTGTTCTCAGTGGAACTATAACACTCAGGCGACCGATCGGTTTATCTATGGAGGGCTTTAGGAGATCTAGGTTGATCCATATACAGGTGATGTATGATACACTACCACTCGAAGGGGTACCAACATGAGTTACAAGGGTGGCCAACAGATGTGTGCTTAAGTACCTCTTGTATTTTCTTGCGTGTATGACTCCCTGACCGTGGGTTTATGTGTGTAACGATAGATCTATGTATCTTTAAGACGTCGAAATACATCTCTACCCTGAAAAAAATTTAACCCACAATTTTCTGCCAAGGAAGGTGCTCTAATACCACTTGTATTATTCCATATATAAAATAGTATGTAGAACACAAATATTTTAGCTAGAAATGGAAGAGAAACAATGATATAACTAGAACAATACCGGAATAACACCAAAAAGAACACTTTGATTACCGATAGCAATGTTCACTTGCCTCTTTGAGGGGGAAACCTCCAACAGAGTAGAGATCTATTAAAATAATATCCAAGACAATATTTCTCCTGCCCTCTACTTCTATTTATACTAAATATATCTATCCAAAAGAACAATTTAGAGGAATATCCTTCTAGAAGAGGAAGCTTCTATTAGTTCTTCTTACATTTGACTTATTCTTCCTTATTTATAGGCCTTATTAATATTGGCCTTTATTACATGGAATTATATTATTCTACCTATGTGAGGGGTTAGGGAGGTTAGGTCCCTAACACTCAGGATTCACAGTTGTGGGAAAAACTTAACACATGTCAATGCATCTCAAACATGCAGGCATTAATTCATGGTTGAAATATACCAACAGTCATTACTACCAACAAAACCATGGCTCCTCTCCACAATTTGTTTTTCTTTCCCAAGCCAAGATCAAAATGAATGAGGAATGAAGGGTGGGTGAAAGAGTGAATGGATAGAGAACAGAATGAACAGTGTGAACAATGAACAATGAGTGAGTGAATGAACCCCCCCAAAAAGACCAAAAATGGCTTTATGTATTTCTTGGAATTAAAGAACCACATGGAGTTCCCCCAAGAAGCTCATGTAACTGATATTTTCCATTAAAAAAATGGGTAAATAAAAATATAAAATAAAAAATTATCCCCTCAAGCCCCCTCTCTTGTAGAATAATACCCCCCTATAAATTTTGTCCTTGTTTGTCTAGCATCCAATGATGTATTTATTATTAATAATGATTAAAACATTACATTTCCTAGGCACACTGGCCTCTTTTAATTGTTTGGGCACTTTGGCCTTTCATAAATTAACAAAATGAATTATTTAATATGGGGCTCAAAACTGGGGTATTACATTCCCCTCCCCCTTATTTGGCACTGTCCTCGGTGCATATGCAAAACAAAAATCAAAATTTCAAAATTTATTCAACAAGTTGCGGGTACTTTGCCCACATGGCATCTTCATGCTCCCAAGTAGCATCTTCAGGATCGTAGCAAGTCCACTGGAATTTTACCAGCTATATTACTCGATTCCATAGCATTTTGACTTTTCTATCCAATACTTTCATTGGCTAGACCTGAAAGTCTCCCTTTGTCTCTACCTGAATCAGATGCCAATCAATAACATGGTTAGGATCATGTACATATTTTTTTAGAAAAGAGACATGAAATACATTATGCACATTCATGGAACCAGGCAATGAAAACATGTATGCAACTGGCCCTATTTTGTTCAATATCTCAAATGGACCACAGAATCTGGCTGCTAGATTTTTACAACTACCCAACTTCAAAGATATTTTCTTGGGCTTCACTTTTAAAAGCACATGGTCCTCCACTTTAAATTATCTAGCTGTCATTCTCTTATCTGCATATATTTTTTTTCTATCATGAGCTACCTTTAAATTATGCTTATTTCCAACCATCTTGTCTTCCATATGCTTGAGAAATTTTTGCCCAAGTATCACTCTATCTGTCGGGTTGTCCCAAATCACTGGAGTATTTCATTTCCTACCATACAAAACTTCAAATGGGTTCATTTCCAATGAAACTTGAAACCCATTATTATAGGAAAACTCTACCAAGTGAAAGTAATCTTCCCACTTAGATGGCTTATCCATCACATACATTCTCAACATGTCTTCAATTACTTGGTTGACTCTTTCTGTTTGCACATCTGATTGTGGATGGTATGTTGTGCTAAAGTTCATATTTGTACCAAATCCTTTAAACAATCCCCTCCATAAATTTTAAGTAAACTTTGTATCTCTACTTGAAACAACTGCCTTAGGTATCCCATGCAACCTATAAATCTCCCTCATGTAATTTTTTGCAATATTAGTTGTAGTATGATTCATTTTTACAGGAAAAAAATGAGCAGTCTTTGTCAATTGATTAACCACTACCATGATTGAATCATGTTGTCTTGTTGTCTTGGGTAATTTAGTTATAAAATCAATGGTTACCACTTCCCATTTCTTCTCTAGAATTGGTAATGGTTGTAGCAACCACGTTGGGTGCCTATTCTCAACCTTCACTCTCTGACATTCCATACATCTGGCAATGTAATCAACAACATATTTCTTCATTCATGGCCAAAAGAATTGGCTTCTTACTGTTGCAATTGTTTTCTGGTAATTGGGATGTCCGACATATGGAAAATTATGCATTTGTTCTAATACCAAATTCCTAAGTTCTCCGGGACTAGGAACATAAATTCTATTTTTATGCATAAGTAATCCATCTTCCTTCATCCCATATTCTTTAATTTTCTGTTGTACATTTTCTTGTTGTAAGCTTTATTTTTCTTGTAGGTAATGTTTATCTGTAACAACAACATCTAAATTTTTTATCTTTAAATCCAATTGATACATACTAATGGATGTCGCATGCATGAGATGTACTCTTCTACTAAGTGCATCGACAACTTTATTTTCTTTTCCTTTGATATGCTTGATGTCAAAATCATATTCACTTAAAAATTCCATCCATCTTATTTTCCTGGAATTAAAAGTTGGTTGTTCAAAAAGATATTTCAGACCACTGTGGTCTGTTCTTAATTCAAATCTCTTCCCCATTGTTATAACCCTAAATTTAACTACACATGCATACCTGACCTTTGGCCCTCTTACTTGCATTTTTTTCCAAAGCACCATTGAGTTTCTTTTCTAAAACACCAAATTTTTGAAGATGTATGCGCCCTGCACCACTACTACCTGGTTACATACTCTTGTTGCACCACTACAACTCGCGTACATACACATGTTGCACCACTACAACCCACGTATACTTGCAAAAGTTGTAAAAAATAAAAAGTTGCAAGGAATTCGTTGAGATTACGAGGTATTGGATAGTTTCCCAACTAATCCATCTCCTATATCCTGTCACCCAACCGAATAACCATCCTTTTCCCATGCAAAAGGAGGTGTTGGGGTCTCATTTTAAATATAGACATAAGAACAGTGAAACTTTTCCCATTTCACATCCCCTCCTTTCCCAAGTTATTGCAACCCTTTTGTGAGAATTGCCTCTGCATTTTCCCCATTAGACCTTCTTCCTACATCAGAACAAATTCACTTCCCAAGAAGAGATTAGAAGGTTGAGAGGAGAAGCCATACAAAGGTGAACTTGGAGCTTGGTGAAGAGGAGCTCAGACCAAGTTCGTGGAGCAGTAGTCGGCTTTGATTGTAAAGGTATAATCATTGAGTTATTAATAAAAGAATTACTTTTCCTGTCCTAAATCATGGTGTATTGAATGCTTTTATTGGTTTATGTTCTAACATCTAACCCTAATTTGTATATGGAATAACATGCTTGTCATTTTTTGTTTGTCAATATTTGGATGCAGGCCAGCCCTGGGAGGAGGCGTGCAGTCAAAAAATCTTCCAAGCGCGAGGGGATCATCACCGGATGCGAAGTAGAGGTATAGTTACCCAATCTCCCTCATCTTTAATTTTCTTGTATGAGTTTTGGGTATGTTTGGGGTAGTTAGAGAAGTAGTTGAATTTTAGATGGTTAATTGATCTGCCTACATTCTGAGCCCTGGTTTAGTCATAGGGGGGTTTTCCCACTAGTAAAACTGGCGACCATACTAGGGAAGCCTTAGGGTTTTAGGGGATTTTCAGGTTGTCTGATTGGTTTTTCTGCCTTGCGAGTTTCTGTTGAGTCTTCTGAGTCTTTTAAGGGATTTTGGTCACCTTCAGGTGCCATACCAATTCTCCCTACCATATAAGACTATCTGTTTTCTTTATTTTTTGAGGAAGTATAGAGGTGTACGCGTCGTTCTTTGGGACAACCCACGTACATACACGTCCTGCTAAGTAAACAACCTGCGTACATACGCAGGCTGCTGAAACAACAATAGCGTACCTGGTTCAAGAATTTTTTTTTTTTTAAAGAGGAAATCAATCTCTTTCTTGATTGAGGTTTATACTTCTCAGGTTTTCTTGATATAGTTCAGAGTCTCTGTTTTTACAGCCGTAGCTCGGGTTAGATTTCAGTTTACTTGTCTTTTTGAAGTTTCTTATGTTTACTTCTTAAAGGGTTTTGAACGAGTCTTTGAGTGATTGATCTGCTTGTTTGGTTTCTTTTGTGATTCCTTGCGATCTGTAGTAGGCCAAAGATCTTTTTCAGTCTTCTCTTGTTGTTCTTTTTACCCCTTTTGTTTGCTTTGAAAAAATATAAAAAAGATTTATTTCAGTTTTTCTGTTTGAAGCATTTTTCAAAAAAATAGATTTTTCATTTTAAGTTTGGTAAAGTAGTTGGAGTTAGTTATTTTACTACAAAGGAAAAAGAGTTCATTTTTTAAGTTCTTTACTGATGGTTTGAAACTTAAGTAGCTTGTAGTAAAGAAAAATTTCGTTTTAGATCTTCTTTTTAAAGATCTTGAAAAAAGTTAGTTACACAAAAGTTAGTTACAAAGAGTTAGTTGTAAATCTTTACTTTCGACTAGAAGTAATTTTTCTTTCAGAGTTTCATTTTTTTCTCATCTTTTCATCTCTCATAACATCACTAGTTTCATTGCCATATCCTTTGATTTAATTAAGCCATTAAAATGAACGCTAAACCTAAAATTAATTAGACTTTTATGTTTGTAGGGTCAACTAACTATTTTAGGGTTAGGGCCTTGAATTAGGTTGGAGAGGAAACTCTTCAAGGACGTTAAACAAAAATTGGAGTCAGAGCTAGGGAGTGTTAAAGTCCAGTGACGTGAAATTTATCCAGGACCCCCCTCTAACATAGGGGCTAAACACAAGGTCTCATGAGGAAAGGAAGTGGAAATAACCCCTGCAAAGTCAGACTAAATGTAGTGGGGAATGCATATTGAGGATCTGTCATGGGAATACTATCGCCTGCATTTTCCTACAGAGCTTCGTGGACCTATAATTCGTTCAATATCCGTTGTTGTCTTCCAGACCACTCGCTTTTGATACCCTCCGTAGGTTTCATACTTGTTATCTTTCTCATTGCGATTTGCCCGACTGTCGACTGTACCCACTTAGTGACTTTTTGCGAGATGGCAACTTAGTTGCCCGTTTTATAGGGACTTACACAGGTGACTGCAGGGGTATACTGTAGTACCTAGGGAAGACGTCGGGGCACACTTTGCATAGTATACCTGGAAGGTGCTTCCATGTTCAAGTTTCACTTGCACTGGTAAGTTTCTCTAGTGTTGGTTGGCGTAACTATTCTTCCAACTAGATAGTGGTTTGCTTGATTTAACTTATAGGAATTTTTCTAGTGTGTTCTTGGTTTTAAACGATAGTTAAATCCTTACTATGTCGTTGATATTTTCACAAGGTGGAAGATCAACAGCTCCGTCAGTCGCGAAGGCTTCAGGGCCTACCACCGGTTGCATTAGATCCACCACCACCACCATTACGACGGAGACTTGACCAACAAGATTCATTCGAAGCGACCGGGCCATAGAAAACCATGCCTGAGCCTGCTCTGAGAGGCGATTACTCAACTCTGGAGGAACCTACTGTTTCTGACCTTGAAGTGGAAACTCTCGGGCCAATCAACCATCTGATCACTGACTTGTTGGCGCCAATCTTAGTACAAGTTGTCCCTCCTAAGGTGACACCTATTGAGTGCCAAATAATCTTACAAGCAACCATGGAAGAAAATGATGCTACTTCATCCGGGAGTCCTCATACTCCCTCTTCGGCTACTACCATAGGAGGTATCTTGTCTCCCAACCCACCTTCGCCAGTCTGGACCACAGTGGTCTCGATTCCCTCTACCTCGGGAAGTGGTCTGATACCGTCATCCACAATGACCACTGCTCCATTTACACAGAGTGCAACGAGCCTTCCATTCTCATATGGGATGTTCGACTTTGATTCGAACTCAGTCCTTTCCTACTCCACCATACAGACCATGGTTCTAGGGGTATGGAGCTCCAATGCTCATGTGCAAGGGTCTACTGGAGGAACCTCAGTCTCCTTTAATGCTATCCCTTACAGTGGGGGCCACATACCTCCTCCATCCCCCTCACTCAGTAATGATTTCCAGCAACCTATTGGGTCGAGTGCTAACTACAACTTGTTTCAAGCAGGTGGCTTAGGAACTTCATATTACACTACGTTGGCAGGATCCATGTCATTCTCTTTGTTCGACACATTTGGTAATAACGCCTTTTCTTCAGTTGTCATCTCAGTTGGTGGCACCCTTGGGTTTGGACAACACAATCCTGTGCAGGGTATTATTCCTACATAGGGGGCAAGTGCAAGAGTTTTCTCCTCACAACGACTTTGGAATCCTTGGCAGGGATCAATTCCCTTGTAAGGGATGTCGGTCAGGGGCAACCCCTTCCATGATCAATGGAACCCCAGGAAGGGCTCAATACCTATGCCCATCGAATCGGTTGGTGGCATCCCCTTCCAAAATTCTTGGAACAAAACGCAGGGAGAAATCCCCTCTCAACCAACGTCATCCAACTATGGGATTCAGATGACGATTTCCTAGCAAACACAGTTTCCGTACGCTGGTCAAGGCCATGGTTTCTACCAAAACCTTGGCCAACAACCCAAATTTTCCTGGAAACCTGGTGCCAATCAAACTCTAGGTCCCCTTTTTCCTCTACATAGTACCCAACCCAAACTATCATTTCTGGAAAATCTACATTTTCCAGACTTTTCAAGGTCGCTTAATGACCTAATTTGTCATGATCTGTGTTGACCTCCCATGTAGACTAAGTTTCTCTCCGATATTCCAAAATTCCAAGGCGAGCCTAGCGAAGACCCAGGTGATCACGTGACAACTTTACACTTATTGTGCTTGTCCAACTCGCTGCGAGACGACTCCGTACAACTGCGCTTGTTTCAATGCACTCTTATCGGGGGTGCTGCGAAATGGTACATCGAGCTCGACTGCTCAAGATATTCTTACTTTAATGAACTGGCGATCGTTTTTCTAAATCATTTCCAACTGCCCGTGAGATACGATGTCGGAATTGAATTGTTGGCCAACTTTGAGCAGATTAAGGTCGATCATATCTTTTATCACATCCGAGAATGGTGGCGTCGAAAGATCTATATTAAGCTACAAGTCACACCAACTTTCTTGTTGGAGTGGTTCCTGAAGTCTTTGGTACTAGTTGTATCCAAGGACATTGCAACTTCGGGCTTGTTTTCAGAGGAGGAGGCGATAATGAGAGCGCAACAAATTGAACTTATTTACTCTCAGTCTGGCTTACTCTATGAGATCTTTCCAGATGTGCCATGGTCCATCCTTGACAAGGCCAAACAAAATTCTAGACCACATGTTGATGGTATAGTGGGCTCAGCATAAGGAAAGTCCATCGATCTCTTGTCAAATCAATTGCAACAATTGTCGATACAACAAACGATGGCTAGCTAGACCTCCGGTTTGGTTGTTCCCCTTACCCAAATGCCGAACATACACATCGTGTCGTTGATGAACCCGAAGGCCAACCAACAACCTGAAGGAAAGAAAAAACAATGGAACAAGAAGGGTAAAGGGGAAAAAAAGGCTAATAACAATGTTGGCGAGGGAAAAAAAAAGAAGAGAAAGTCAAAGTATACGTGTAACCTTTGCATGAAGGACCATCCGACTCACCTGTGCCCTCGAATTGTGGACACCCATAAGATATTGGCACAACAACAACCTATTATGCTGACAAACCCATTTCCACATGGGAAAAATATGGCTCAAGGCTCAACATCTTCGAGCGTGGAAGGGGGCAGCCAGGGACCCCCCGCGTCTACTGGTAATACCTCAACCACGAATGTTTACATGTTGAAAGGTGGCACTCATATAGCGACCAGATCCCAAAATTACGGTATGCCAGAATCTGCCGAAAAGGGTAAAGAAGCCACAAACCCACCAGTTCCTCTCCAGATTGAGAAGACGATGGGCGAAACAATGATACACATCCCCAAAGGTGCGTTCAAGAAAGCTTCGCATAATACAAATGCGAGGGCTTCCCAAAACTACTCCGTTGTGGAGGATTTGGCACAAACCCCTTACGTGATGTCCACTTTGGAAGTCCTCTAGAGCTGCCCTTCACAGAGAAAGGCCATGTTATCCACCTTGGGATCTGCAGATACTTGTAACTTAGGAGTGATCGTTCTCGATCCAACCAACTTGAAACCTCATCTTCCTTACCAAGTTTCATTTCAGAGAGTAGTGGCTTACACCATGAAATATTTTACTCATAATATCTTCCGTATGGTGGTTGACGCGGGTGCCTCGACTTGCGTGATGTTGCTGGCGTGTTGGAAGGCCATTGCCAACCTGTTTTGCCTCCTTCACCTACATTTCTTACGACATTCGATGTTTGTTCATCCATACCACATGGAATCATTCCTTCTTTCCCCGTGCAGTTAGGAGGGAAGACTGTGTCGTCGAAGTTGAAGTGGTCGATGCGCCTCTTGACTACAACCTTTTGTTAGGAAGGAGTTGGACCTATGCAATGCATGCAGTGGTTGCTACAGTTTTTCAGCTATTGTTGTTTCCACAGGAAGTTTGAATCGTGACCATTGACCATTTTGCCTTCTCCCGTCCTGACCCTTCATCGAGGGCATCCATGGTCCCGATGATTGATAACCCTCAACCCGAGACCGTCAACATAGGGGTTGGTTTGTGTCCATCATTGATGGGTACTTTCGATTACCCACCTCCTTTTGGTGATGTCAAGCTTATATCGGCTGCCCCTGACCAGCCTAGGGCTGAAAATTTTCAAATAACGTTGTTTCGAACGACTTACTTTCATGATCCATGGAATCTTCCTTCCCCATTGGCCTCGATGGAAGGGATAGGGAATTTTGGCATGCCCATGTCCTTATTTGCGACAAAATTTGTGCACAACATTATACAACAAGATTTAGCCGACCCTAATCCGACTCCTGCATAGGAGTTAGATCCAGTTCTCGAGCCGATCCAAGCTCCAGGTTCCCTTGCCACTACAGATTCTTTAGATCTGGTCTTGCCCTTATATGAGGTGATTCTTGAGGCATTGGCTAGTCTAGACATACCCTGGGATTATCTCCATCACAGATCTTAATTCCTCCCATAGTTAAGAAGAATAGAGGTAGGTGAATTTGTGTTGACTATGACTGGAGATAAGTCTTGTCCTATTAATCCTCTGGCTACACACACAGTTTACGTCGAGGGTAATATGGAAAGTATCGGCGAAACGATCCCTGTAGACATCTCCAGAACCCCTGGCGTCATGGAGAATGTTATCATCAGAGAAGACTGCTCCCCTGAAGAGATTCAAATTTATAAAGAGCTGTTTAAAGAATTCCACGAAGTTTTTTCTTGGTCTTACAAGGAAATGCCAGGCATAGACCCAAGAATTGTCAAACATGAGATAACAAATTATCCTGATGCCAAGCCGGTCCGACAAAAGATTCGTCTGGTGAATCCTCAGAAAGAGACAACGATTAAGGATGAAGTAGAGAAAATGCTTAAAGCAGGTTTTATCTACCCTGCGTAGTTGATGAAATGGATGTCAAACCTTGTTCTGGTTAAAACAAAATAGGGTACGAGTCATGTGTGCATGGACTTTTGTGACTTGAACAAGTCCTACAGGAAAGATAATTTTCCCACCCCTTTCATCGATCATATTGTCGATGACTGTGCATAATGTGAGGTATTTTCATTCATGGATGGTGTTTTGGGATATAACCAGATTCAGATTAAACCCGAAGACCAGCAAAAAACAACTTTTGTTTGTCCTTGGGGCACATTCTCTTATCGTAAGATGCCTTTTGGCCTGACGAATGCTGGAGCCACTTTTCAACAGTCCATGTATTTTTCTTTCCATGAACTTATACATATAGTCTAGGCTTATCTTGATGATCTATAATCATGCTCTTGCAAGAGATCTGGTCATCCCACACACTTCTGACTAATCTTCAAATGATGTCGCTACTATCGAATTAGCTTGAATCCTAACAAATGCAGTTTCTGCGTGACATCGGGTCCTCTCTTAGGTTTCATTGTTTCGACAACAGGGATCCTGGTTGATCCTCTTAAGGTTGAGGCGATAGTTTAGTTTCCTCCCCCATGCACAATACCCCAGCTTCAGAGCTTACAGGGGGAAGAAAACTTTCTTCGGCGTTTTGTCGCAAACTACATTGAGATCACTAAAGGGTTTATGAGTTTATTGAAAAAAAGAGTCCCTTTCTATTGGGACGAAGCTGGTCAACTCTCTTTTGAAGCATTGAAACATGCCCTTACATCTTCCCCTCTGCTTCGGCCTCTAGATTATAACATATATTTCTTGTTTTACCTGGCCGTTGCAGAGTCGACCATCGGCATGGTATTGTCTCAGGAGGACAATCTTCTTGAGGAGTATGTTATTTATTACCTGAGTCAAGGCCTGGTTGGGTCGGAACTCAACTATTCCCATGTTGAGAAACTTGCTTTGGCAGCAGTGCATGTTGTCCAATGGTTCCATCATTACATTCTTCTTCGCAAGACCACCGTCGTTGTCGTCATGAATCCCTTACAATATGTGTTGACACGATGGGTGATTAGCGAAAATATCAGTAGATGGATTGTTATCCTCCAGGAATTTGACTTGGATTTTGTTTCCGCAAAATCCAAAAAGTCGTTGGTCTTTGCAGAACTTATTTCAGAACTTCTGGTTGAATCTAATGATGACATGCCCGAAGAATCACCCATCAAAGGAGATCTTTTTCTGATCGCATCTTCAGAACCCTGGTATGGAGATATACTAGTCTATCTCCATACTTTTAAGTTCCCTGCTTCTACTTCCCGCGACGAGCGTCGACGAATTCACCATCAGGCACAAAAATATCTCATACTCGATGACACTTTGTATCATCAAGGTGTATATTAAATTCTTTGTCGGTGCCTTATACACGAGGAAGCATAGCTCGCTCTGAACAACTGCCACATTGGAACATGTGGTGGTCATTTGTATAGGTTCGAAACAACCCAAAATATTCTACATTATGGTTACTGTTGGCCTACTTTAATCAAAGATTGCGTTGAGTTATTCAAGAAGTGCCACCCGTGTTAGATCTTCTCTCAGAAGATGCAAGCACCTCTTGTTCCCATGTTTCCTGTCATCATTGTTGGTCCCTTCACTAAGTAGGTGGTTGATTTTAATACATGCCACCCAGATTCAGCCAGGGGGTCAAGGCTATGCCAACATTAAAAAATGATGGAGAAAAAATGACTCTCTTCATTTTTAACCATATAGTAGCAAGTTTCGACATCCCGAAGGAGGTTGTCATTGACCATGGAAGTCACTTCCAAAATAAAATGATGTCTGAGTTAACATCAAATCTTGGGTTGAGACAAGAACATTCATCACCCTACTACCCACAAGAGAATGGTTAGGTGGAAGCTATGAATAAGTCTCTCAAGACTATTCTTCAACGAATGATCAATTCTACCAAGTCAACTTGTCATTTGATGTTGTACTCAGCGTTATGGGCCTACCAAATGTCTGTAAAGACTGCCACTAGATTCTCACCTTTTCAACTTGTATACAGGCTGGAGGTAGTCTTGCCTATTGAGTTCCATATCCCGTCTTTAAATTTGGCAGTGGAGTTACTGCCAGACACTTCACCACTTGAGGAACGCCTATTATATCTTGAGCAACTCAATGAGTAACGTCGTGATGCAGCCTCAGCCAATGAGGCTCATAAGAAATGAGTCAAGTGTCAATATGATCGGTCTATTCGTCCTCGGATTTTCTTTGAAGGTGATCTTGTCCTAGTATATGACCAAGACAAGGATCCCCTGGGGGAAGACAAGTTCAAACCCATGTGGTTCAGACCTTTCATCGTGAAAGAGGTCTTAAAGAAGGACGCTTACCGTCTGGTTGAATTTGAGGGAAATGCCTTGGCGGAGCCTAGAAATGGGATCTACCTCAAGAAGTATTACTCTTAGGTTGGTCGCCTAGGTGACTTATTGTACATATGTATAGTTCTTATATAATTTTTGTCTTTTTCATTTTATGGGCATGTAGTTATTTATGTCTTCCTTTTTACTGTGGCAGATGTCAAGTGAATCAGAGGTGTTATTTGGGTTCGTGGATGGTGCTAACCGACACACTCAAAGGCTTTCTTCCGCAGCTTGGGTGATTTTCACACCTAGAGGCCAGTTACTATCTTCCATAGGTATCTGCCTAGATGACACCACAAACAATGTCGCCAAGTACAACATAGTGATAGAATCATGACTCTTTGTCACATGGAATTTCTCACCTTCGGGTCTACTTAGATGCTCAAATGGTTGTGTCCCAGTTAAATGGAGTTTACCGCGTATATGATCCTACTCTACACCGACATTTCCTTAGGGTACATCTCTTAGAATGTTACTTTGATTACATTACGTATATCCATGTTCCTAGGAGATTAAATCAAATAATCGATACTCTAGCTAATAAAGTATTAGATTGGCATGTTTCACACACATAAAAAGAAGCATACACATACACATGTACATACATTTGTAAAAAATGTGATCCATAAGATATATATATATGTCAAAATGTCAGAGTACATAAGTGGGCACGAACGCCTAAAAAAATAAGGTTCGGTATACATCACGGGGCTTATGCCCTAAAAAATATACAAAAGGTGCCCTCAACACATAACAATTTGGCCTATCTAAGCTCGGGGCCTATTGGTCCTGCCGTAGTGAACGACATCATTGGAAAAACATTGGAAAAGATGGACCCAAGTTCATGGAACCCCCACTACATGAGGCTACATGGAAGGTGGGAGATCCTCGATCTCAACCATAGGAATTGTCCGAGTGACCGCGATGAGTTTGCACTCCACACGCCTCAATACTCTCTCAGCCTCTCCAGCTGGAGGTCCCCCTGCAGCTACTGGTCCACCAGTTGCTGTGGGTCCCGCCTCTGGTCGAGGACATCGCTGAGTCCTCATGAATTCTGTTGGGCGCATTGGTCCCACAACTATACATAATAGAGACAATAAGTCAGTACTCTGATAGATATACAAATGATATATATATAAGAAATTAAAAATTAAATAACTTTGAAAACCTATACCTAGTTCTCCTCTCTCCTCTCCGGTAGGTACGGGCATGTCTGGATCTCTGGAGAACTTGATTCCAGCATAGGGGTAGTCCTCTATAGCTAGAATTTGTTGTGCCCACTAGTCGAATAATTTTTTGTCGAAGGCCTCTATGGTCCTCCCTCGCGCCTGTCGTGGAATTAATGCTTCCCATCTACATACTGCTAGGAAGGAGGCCACATGCCTCCGTGCAGTCTCTCTGGGGTTCAGACTGGGCACCCTCTCGAAGAAGAATGAGCATAAGATGGTGCCAAACCCGAAGTTCTTGTTTCTATGCTCTCGACACTCTGTTAGTTGCATCTTCATGAATGTGAACATGGTCGTACTCCAGTCATAGATATGTTCCTCCTGGTACTGAATAACACAATGCATGTGCACCCGGGAAGCCTGGTGAAGTGATGCGGATCCAGTAATCCGCCCAATAAGTAGTAAGATCACCCTCAGTGTAAAACTGGTGATCTTGTGAATGGGCACTTGAGAACCTACCTTCTTAGTGTCGACCTCACAATACATCCTGATGCAATCCTTGATGTTGAAAGGCTCGTGTGGAAATGTGCGTATATTGATGGGTTCCCCTCTCCTCAAGAGGCCAGTCAAGAAGTATATGTCCTTAGTCATTGGAGTCAATGACTGCCCCTCTATCATGAATGCCTCTAAATCTAGATGCCAATAGTCAACCAGGGTGTTCAGTAACCTGGGTTGTGCCCTCATAAATAGACACCAGAAGAACTTCCACAACCGACATTGTTTCAATGCGGAAATGGCAGTAGGGTCCTCATCGACTAGTATATCAATATCCCCATGTTCCCTCTCCCTCTAGTGGACATACATCCTATTCCATGGCAGTTCAAAAGGAAGTTATCTCTTGCATCCTTAATGTTTTCCATGCTTTTGAGGGTGTACGCGGGCTGTTTTGGATACAGTCACGTATCTAAGTTGATAGACTATTTTCTGCCTGTATACATATGTGGGTTGTCCTTGGACATCTCGCGTACACGCAGGGCCACCCTTTTTAGAGGAGCGTCCCGCTCAAAAACAAAAATAAATGAAAAAGGGAAGAATGGAAATGCAGGGGGGATGAGTTTGTACTTACTTGGTCCGAGCGGAAGTTCGTTTCATCATATGAAGCTCCCAGAATCAACTTCTTTAGAAAAGGGGATTTTTTACCTTTTTGGTCAATTTTCAAAATGCAATGGTGAAAATGAGCTGTGAACTTCTACTTATAGACTTTTTCGGTTATTTTTGCCACTTTTTTGCCCCCTTTGTCATTTTTTCTGGCTTGGAAATCATTTAATTTCGTTCTCGAGTTTCTTATGGGATGTTACAATACACTTTTCTTTGGTTTGGTGACTTTTTGGGAGATGGGTCACTTTCAAGGTCCTTTGGTCAAAATTCATTTTTTCAACTTTTTGCATATAAGTTAGGATTTCACCTCCACTTTTTGCATCTCGTTGTCTTTTCCTCTTTGCCATAGGATCGATTCCAACGAAGTGCGACAGAGAACTATCATTTCTTCTTTATAAGTGTCGTGATTAGGTGGTAGAGCCTACCTTTACATGGATGCCCTATATAGATTCTTGTTGCATTTTGGCATCCATGTTGTCTGTAATGACTATAGGCTCGGGAGTCCTTGTTAGTCCTGTCATGATTACGAGTTTGAGCCTCATTCGTCTGATGTACCATGACTCTTGGGCTCACCCTCGGGACTCCCAAAATGAGCATACTTTGTTGTCTTTCAAGCTCGCTTTGAAATCCGAAAGCAACATCCGATGAGACTGTATTTATGATTTTTGATCTTGTCTGGATTAACTAAGAAAAGTAACCTTCTGGAGTCTTGTTTAATCCCTTTTCAGAATCTATAAACATGAAAATTTTGTCGAGCAATCTTGTTTCCCTTCACGCTCGCCAAACTCAAATTTGAAGGCACATCTGTCCAATGGTAGTTTACCCCTTTTTCAGTCTGGATGGTCAATTGTACGAACAAAGGTATACTCTAGGAACTTTGGTTCGCTAGAAGAGTATTTTCAGGTATAAGTTTAACCCTTTTTCGGGCCCGAGGGACTAAATTTATGAAAAATGAACATTCTCCTTGGTTTTGGTTTATCACCTTTTTCGGGCCTTGGAGATTAATTACGAAAAAGGAACCCCCACAGAGTCCATAGTTAAGCTCTTTTTAGACTCCCAAAAATTGAAAAGATCGTCGAGTGACCTTGTTCCTTAACACTCGTTAAATTGGTCCAAAATAACATATACTGCCATGAGTTTACCCATTTTTATGTCCTATAGATTATGGAGGAAAAATGTATGCCTCAGGAGATTCGTCTCGCCGAGAGAGTTCTCCTCAGTAAATTTTGTACTTTTTCGAGCTAAGGAGACTAAATTCAGAAAAAGTCAATGAGTCCATAGTTAAGCTCTTTTCAGACTCCTTAAAATTGAAAATATTGTCGAGTGATGTTGTCTTTGTCATACTTGTTAAAATGGTTTTGAAAAGATGTCTTTTCGGTGCCAGTTTACCCATTTTTTGAATTGACTAGACTATCTCCAAAACAGGTACTCCTTGGAGTCTTCTTTTATGTTTTTTCAGACTCTCTAAAAGTGAAAAAATTACTGAGCTTCCCTTCTTTGGGCTCATTAAAAATACATTGAAGGGGGTTTCATTGCGTCTTTCTAATTGAATTTGCATATCTGCGTCTTTGACCTAATTCCAACTCCATGTTTCTCTCAACTGAACCTTTGAAGCATGCCTTATACGCAAGCCTTGTAGCACTTTGCCTCTACAACCTGACACCTTGACCCATGGAGGAGTTTTCCCTGAGTGTCCTTTTCCTGCACATGTCTCCTTTCTCTAAGAATTAGTGTGTTCCTTGCACTTGGAACTAGTATTCTTTCTTGAGACGCTCGTTTATCCTTTGTAACGTAGCATTCTTTTATTCTTTTTCAAGCTCTTTAAAAAATTGAAAAAGACAAAAAAATAAAAAAACCCAAAAAGAGGGGACGGGAAATATATATTATTTTTTTTGGCAGCACACTGAGTCTCCCTTGGACAAATCAAATCCTTTCATTTGTTCGTCAAGCATTGGGATCTAGTATGACCTTAGGAATATGTTCTAGCAACATAGAGCTGTGTCCTCCTCCGTTTGGTTACTCTTTCAAACACATGGAGAGTTTGATTTGCCTCCTGCATCATGAACTTATGTCTATGTCATGCTGATTGAGTCTGATCATCTTTCATGATTTTGTCCAAGGGAAGTTTCACTCAAACTGAGTCGACCTTTCTACAGTTTATCTCTTGACCTCTTGAGTCGGCCATCCTAAAAGTCCAATCAAGTCTTGATTCAAAATAAGCAAAGCTCTCTGCCTGATCATCGAGATACTCTTGCCTTTTCTCAACGAGACGTCAAATACCTCTGGGTAGTGAATTCATACACTCACATTGTACTCCTACCTGAGTTTTGAAGATCTTGAATATGTTGCTCAAGCTATGAAGACCTCATATCCAGCCATCAGGTGTCATTGGCTTCTTGAAGATGAATACTCTACTTGTATATCTTTGATTTTGAGATGTAGATCCATTGTGTATTCTCGCGGATACACTTTATATAGTTATATGACATGGATCTGCAGTGTATTTGATTGGAATCCATGATTTATTTCATTCTGAACATGGGTATGCTTGCCTCAGAGAGACAATTGTTATTTTGCATACGGCACCTCCCGAAATATGGTCTCGGGCTCAATCATTTCGTACATTGGTGAAGATTTTGTAATGTATTTATTCCATCAGATGCTCTTATTACCTCACACATTAGGGGGCATCTTTTATAACCCTAAATTTCTTTACACATGCATACCTAGCCTTTGACCCTCTTACTTTCATTTTTTGCCAAAGCACTATTGAGTTTCTCTTCTAAAAACCATTTTTTTGAAGATGTACGCACCCTGCACCACTACTTCCCATGTACATACACTTTTTTCACCACTACAACTTGCATACATATGCATGCTACACCACTAGAACCCATGTATAATTGCAAAAGTTGCAAAAAATAAAAAGTTGCAAGGAATTCATTGAGATTACGGGCTATTGGGTAGTTTCCCAACTAATCCACCGCCTATAGGTCGTCACCCAACTGAATAACCATCCTTTTCCCATATAAAAGGAGGTGTTAGGGTCTCATTTTACATCTAGACATAAGAACAGTGAAACTCTAGCCATTTCACATCCCCTCCTTGCCCACGTTATTGCAACCCTTTTGTGAGAATTTCCTCTGCGTTTTCCCCTTTAGCCCTTCTTCCTCCATCATAAACCATTCACTTCCCAAGAAGATACCAGAAGGTTGAGAAGAGAATCCATACAAAGGTTCACTTGGAGCTTGGTGAAGAGGAGCCCAGACCAGGTTCGTGGAGCAGTAGCCGGATTTGATTTTAAAGGTATAATCATTGAGTTATTAATAAAATAATTACTTTTCATGTCCCAAATCATGGTGTATTGAATGCTTTTATTGGTTTATGTTCTAACATCTAACCCTAATTTTTATATGGAATAACATGCTTGTCATTTGTTGTTTGTCAATCTTTGGATGCAGGCCAACCTTGGGAGGAGGTGTGCAATCAACAAATCTTCCAAGCACGAGGTTATCATCATCGGATGCGGAGTAGAGGTATAATTACCTGATCCCCCTCATCTTTTCTTTTCTTGTATGAGTTTTGGGTATGTTTGAGGTAGTTAGAGAAGTAGTTGACTTTTAGATGGTTAATTGATCTTCCTACATTTTGAACCCTGGTGTAGTCATAGGGGGGGTTTAACCACTAGCACCCATGAGATAATTTCTCCACATCTTCAATGCGTGAACAATTGCAACAAGTTCCAAGTCACGTGGGGCATAGTTACTCTCATGTTATTTAATATTTATGGAATCATAACCAATGACACGTCCATTTTGCGTAAGGACTCCCCCAATTCCTTCCTTTCATGCATCTATACATACCACAAAACTTTCATTCGGGTTAGCAATCTTTAAAATAGGTGCACTAGTAAGTAATTCTTTCAACAAATTAAAGTTCTCTTCACACTCAACTTTCCATTCAAATTTAATTCCATTCTTTTGCAAAGAAGTGATGGGATAAACAATCTTAGAAAACCCTACTATAAACCTTTTTTAGTAACCAACTAATCCCATAAAAGATCTAAATTATAAAACATTCTTGTGTGGTGGCCATCCTCTAATGGCTTCAGTCTTCTCTGGATCTGCTGCTATACCTTGTTCTGAAATAATGTGCCTCAAGTAATGGATTTGTTCTTGGTATAAATAACACTTACTAAGTTTAGTCTACAACAGATGTTCCCTCAACACTTGCAATACCAATATTAGGTGATGTTCATGCTCTTCCTCTGACTTAGAATAGATAAGTATGTCATCCATGAATACTATAAAAAACTTATCCAAATAATTTTTGAATATGTCATTCATTAAGCACATAAAGACAGTTGGTACATTGGACAATCCAAATGGAACCACTACAAATTCATAATGTCCATACCTGGTTCTGAAGGTTGTCTTATTTATGTCTTCTTCTTTGATTCTTACTTGATGGTATCCTGATCTCAAGTCTATCTTTAATATATTTTCCCCTCTTAGTTTATCAAAGAGATCATCAATTCTGGGTAGAGTATATATGTTCTTCACAGTAGATTTATTTAGGTGTCGAAAGTCAATACATATCCTCAATGTTCCATCCTTCTTTTTTACAAGAGTATTATTGGTGCTCCCCAAGGTGAAACACTTGGACGTATGTACCCTTTCTTCAACAATTCCTCCAACTGCATTTGTAATTCTTTTAATTCTGTTGTACTCATTCTCTAAGGTGTTTTTGATATGGGGGAAACTCTCGGTACTAAATCAATGGAGAAATTTATCTTTCTCTTTGGTGGCAATCCTGGTATTTCTTGGAATACATATTCAAACTCTTGTAGTACCAAAACATATTCAAGGCTTAGCCCTTTTGTCCTTTCTGACTCCTCCACATGGGTTGCATACAATTGATATCCTTTCCTAAAAATTCTCTTCAGCTACAAGGATGAAATATCCCTTATGGAAAGGGGTCTTGGAAATCCTTTCATAGTTCTCTTCTTTCCTTATTCATCAAGACATGTAAATTTCTTGTTATGACAATCTAGGACAACATGATGCTTGTCCAACCAATCCATTCCAATTAGAATATCATAAGACCCCAATGGTATAATATTTATATCATCATTATTATTTACACCATTAAGACTTATGGAACAACCTCTGACCATATCATGGATTCTCCTTTTGGTTCTAGTGGCTAGCTGAACCAAACTTGATTTTTCAAGCTTACTTTTCTCCAAATGTAATCTATCCACCATTTTAGGATCAATGTAACAATGAATTTCTCCTAAATCAATCAAAATAGAAACAGGTTGATTAATGATCTTACCTTCCACCTCGATCATATTGGATTGGTACTATGCTTGTCGATCATCTAAGTCTACATATATTCTTCCCATGTATTCTACCGTTATATCCTCTTGGATGTTGTACACGGTCTTCACTATGTATTTTATGTGAGGGAAATCCTTGTACAAGTGATCTTATTTGCATCCACAACATTGGATTGGTGGTCTTCCCCTTTTTCCCAAGGAGTGTTCTCTCTTGGATTCATTCTTAGCCCACTTGTTTGAATTATTTTTATTTGGGATATTTCTATTGAAAGGAGGTTTGAATCATTTCTTTCTCTGATCAAACTTCTCTTTCTTCTTATCCTTCCAAGATTTCTGCAAAGACTCTCTTACCTTTCCTTTCTCATACAATCACTTAGCCTTCTTGATGGTCTCAGTCAAAGTCCTAGGTTCATCATATTGAATCTTCTCTTTATAAAAGGATGGAAGTCCACTTAAAAACCTTTGTATTTTCACTTTATCATCTTTTATAAGCCCCACATACTTAAGCAATCCCAAGAAATTCTTTTCATACTCTTCCATGGTCATGCTTCCCATCCTAAGTTCAAATAACTCCTGCATTTTCTTGTCATAGAAGTGATCTAAAAGGTACTCCTTCTGAAAATATTTCTTGAACTGCTTCCAAGTGATCCTACTCTCATTAATGTGCTCAACTTGCTTCAGTTGATCCCACCACATAGCAACTTTCCGATGTAAATGGTATGTGGAAATTCTAGATTCTAGGTTTGATGAGTAGTTATGCAATTGAAAATACCTCTTTAATCCAAGAAACCATGCCTCAACATCATCTTCCCTTTCTCTTTCACCATCAAATGATGGTGGATTAAGCTTCCTCAACTCTCCTTGCAAACTGTCCAAATCATGTCTTCTTCTTTGGTTCCTAACACGAGACACTTTTGGGATCCTTATGAATATTCTGATGCATAAAATTTCCTTTCTGAGTGAGGTGAGTGATGTCTATGAGTTCTTCTAGCACTTCTTGAATAACTAGATATGTTGTAGTTATCTCTTCTTTCATGATATCTTCCCTCTTCCTCCCGTCTTGAGTTTGATCCATTATTTATTTTCCTCTGAAATTGATTTAATATTTGAATTACTTGAGCATTTATCTGGTTTTTTTCTCTCATAAACTTCTCATTGTCTTGTTTGTAACTATGCACTTCTATTTTCAGGATTCTCACAGTTTCTAATAAGGTTTATTGCTCCCCTTTACTCATGTGCCCATTTGATTATGTCTCTGCATTACCAACACTGATATTTTTCCCTTTGGCCTCTTTATCATGGATGTAATCTCCCTCTCCTTCTTCAATTTCTTGAATACGCATTCTTATACTGAACTGATATGTTTATACCCCCTAATTATACAAAATGTGCAAACAACCATTTTGTTAGAATTATGCATATTATAAAAAAAATTCCAAACAATGTTATAGGTCCTTTTCCTACTCAATTCATGAAGAAAATATATTATCATTCTCCAAATTATAACAATTCAATGTTATTCTCCTCTGAATCATCTTTCCAACAACTATACTCTTACCCCAATCTGATATCTGAGATACAAGTTATGACTTCCCCAAAAAAGTCACTTTCACCTTTTTTGTTTGTTTTGCAACATGATCTTGTCGAATTATTCCACAACCCCTTTAAACTGGTACATAATTTGAATTATGCACATGCACTTCCTTCAATAAAATCTCCTTGTGACTAGGGATCTAAACCATGACCTTAACCACTCTAAGTGATGTTCCTCTATATTCCTCTACACAGGAGCTCATTCCAACAAATGATCACGGGCTTGTTTACTTCTAGGCCCTTCGTGCTTCTAATCAACCCCTTTTTCCTTATCATGAGACTGACGCTGGAACCAAGTACTCTGGACTTCGGCCTTTGGGATAATCTCCCTTTTCAACTTCCAACTCTCCTAGAGTAAACTTCATCGAAACACTTATATTAACTCCACTACCAGATTGGACAATTGAGATTTAATGTCCTGTTGACTTGACGATCCTGACTCGTCTGGAGGCTCCACGAAATCGACGATCACGAATTAATCCCATGTTAGGATGGATGATCCTTAAGTAATTTGGGACTTCGGTGCTCCAGGACTCAAGGACATTACAATTCTCAATTCATTCAATTCCCCCAGAGTTCTACCTGCCGAAGTGCTTACCCTATCCTTCTACTGGTTAATCTAACGGTCACGAGAAATCCTAGAGGGTATTAGATCAATGGATCACGTGATTTCATTACTCTGGGACTCTGGGATATTAAAACTCTCGAGTTGTTCAACTCCCCCGGAGTGATACCTATCGAAGTGGTCATAAAGTGACGATGACCGCTTATCATCGGTTAACACCTCCTCTTACACTATCCTTCCACTAGCTTAATCCAACGACTATGACTCAATCATGTGTTGGGATGGACGGTCCTTATTCATTTTGGGACTTTGGCACTCCCAGACTCCAGGAAATTACAAATATTGAGTCGTTCAACTCCCCCAGAGTGATACATGCCAAAGTGCTTATGCCATCCTTCCACTTCTTGATCTAATGGTTGAGAAAAGTCCCGAAGGAATCTTAGATCGACGGTCTGCGTGAATTCACTACTTCGGCCTTTGGCACTTTCACTGGTAGAGATGTTGGACATTCCCGGAGGCCATAATCCCAGAAATGACATGGCATGTTGATGTCATCTATGGTGACATGTACCTTTGCTATGTGTACCACATGTCACTAAAACATGAACAGGTTGGGGTCCACAAGGTACTGAATTCAAGTGACACATGTCCCCACACGACACCCCTTCCATGTGGCATAAGACACGTCATCAACCCAATGGATGGTCCACATTCTCTGCTCCAGATATGATGACCTGCATTACTCCTGAATTCTTCCCTCGATCTAACGGTCAACGGGATTTCGTGAATTTGGGCCTCTAAGACTCCAGTTTAAAAATCTCAATTTGTTCAACTTTACCCGAAGTTACACCTGTCAAAGTGGTCATAAAGTGGCGATGACCGCTAACCATCGGTTAGAACCTTCACTTACTCTATCCTTCCTCCATTGCTATATTCGACGGTCAACATTACTCCTGAACTCCTTCCCTTTATCTAACGGTTGATGAGGATTCGGGACTTCGATGCTCCGGGACTCCGGGTTATAGCAATTCTAAAATGGCTCGATTCTCCTAGATTTAAATTTCCCGAAGAGATCAACATCGGATGACCTTGACCAATGAATGAGATTTCATGTGAGCCTCTTATCAGATCGGATGGTCGGCAGGACTTCGTGACTTTGGCCTTTTTCATGCTTCTTCCTTGTCTCCCATAATCACCGAAGTGAAAAAGTTCCAGAGTCTCCATCTCCTTCTTGGCTTTGATCGACGGTTAACGACCGACCAAATCGATATGAAGGTTGGGACTTAATCCCACCCAACCCCTGGTTTCACCTCTATATGATGGTCCTTGTTTACCTAGCTCAAGATATAACGATCCATAGCTTCCTGATTTAGTGGCTATGATCGCTCCCGAAATTCAAAAGGGAATGGTCTGAATTACACAATCTTTTACAAAGGATCTTTGGCTGCACGATGATCAATCTTCTGCATGATCTACGAAACACTATCTCTCCTAAGATTTAAGATCTCAACGACACATTCATTCTTAAGGACAATACCATAATATTTTGTGCAATAGTTTCAGACCATACCAGCCCATTGTTTCAACCGGAAGCTCTGATATCAATCTGTAATGTAACCAACCACCCATAGGCTGAGCACACTACTTCAAGCTCGCCTATGAACTAATTTCGATTTCTGATAAATTTTTAATTAATAAAGATGCATGAAATATTCACATGCAGAGATCAAGATTCATGCTACAACATAAAATAAATGAACATTAATAACTAACAAGCATGCATATTATAGATACGAATTTCATATATAAATAAATATGCAACATAATAAATATACAAGTAAATGAAAACATGACAGAGAGAACTCATCTTTAATGAAATGAATCACCAACTCGGTGCGGACCAAGGATGTTCCACGCAATTGCATACATTGTTGTTCCAAGTATCAACAAAAATGTCACCCTCGAGCCAGGGCTATGAATCCACAAGGATGGTTCCAGGGTGTCACTCAGCTTCCCAAACCAATAAACACTCAATATCTCACGAGATTCTCAAAACACACAACAATCCAAAGTACACCAGCTCTCTTCTACCCAATCTACACAACCCAAGAGAATGAACCCCCTTCTTTTCCAAATAGTCCCTTAGGTTGTCCACCTCCTTCCAGGGCTCCATTGCATCTGGTCAATAATCTCCATGCTGAGACTCTCAGGATTCACAGTTGTGGGAAAAACTTAACACATACCAATGCATCTCAGACATGCAGGAATTAATTCATGGCTGGAATACACCAACAGTCATTATTGCCAACAAAACCATGGCTTGTCTCCACAATTCGTTTTTCTTTCCCAAGCCAAGATCAAAATGAATGAGGAATGAAGAGTGGGTGAAATATTGAATGGAGAGAGAACATAATGAACAATGTGAACAGTGTGAACAATGAATAATGAGTGAGTGAATGAACCCCCCCAAACATACCAAAAATGGGTTTATGTATTTCTTGGAATTAAAGAACCATATGGCCTTCCCCCAAGAAGCTCATGTAATTGATATTCTCCATTAAAACAAAATTAGGTAAATAAATATAAAATAAACACTTAGCCCCTCAAGCCCCCTCACTTGTGGAATCATAGCCCCCTATAACTCTTTTCCTTGTCCATCTAGCAGCCAGAGATGTATTTATTATTAATAATGATCAAAACATTACATTTCTTAGGCACACTGGCCTCTTTTAATTGTTTGGGCACTCTGGACTTTCATAAATTAACAAAATGCAATATTTAATATGGGGATCAAAATTGGGGTATTACAGAAGAGGATTTAGGTCACCAAATTCCCTCACTTGTTGAAGAAAGTGGGGATATTTTCAACTTTCCCTAACCTCTATATATAGTAGAGTGTATTATATCGAAGTGAGTTAATAAGTAACAAATTCACACTATGAGCATTATGATTGTTCAGAGGAGCATCAACTGACCTGAATTTTTTTCCACCCTTAGTTTTCATATTGCCCCATCTTGAAATCTCAGAGGATCAAAGCTTCAAGGTGATAGTACTATGTTCCATTAGTTTTAACGGTTGCATTGATTTACTTTTGTACCTATAGTGTTGCACCCTGATCTTCAGATGAATGCCGCGTTCTCACAATGTCCTCTAGGTTCCTTGATAGCTATGTGTTGGAGGCTTGGTTACCAAGGCAAAGGTTCCACGATTAAATTTCATTAAATAATACATCTACAGGCCTGGAGGGAGAGTCGACGATGGGGTTTCCTAGATATTTCATGCATGAATGTGGAAGTGGGGTTTCCAACTGCTGATCTATGTGGTCAATTATCCCATCTCCCGATATCCCATTCTTCCCTATCACCCCATCCTGGAAATAATGAAAGTGTTTTAAATCTATCATAGTTTATCCATTTCTCTAAAAAGATCATATTTGTCTAGGCGTGACAATTCTAATTTGAAAATATATATTATGGTTTAACTATTTATTTGAAAAAATCACATTTCTATGAGTGTGGAAGTATTTACTTTGAAAAATTAAAAGAATAAACCATTTCCCACATGAATTAGTCTTAACGCATACACATATAGAAAGCATGCATTTCTTAACAAAGTGTCAAATTGAGGTTGAGTAATACACAACTCTTAATGTTGTGAAGCATATATTCCTCCTTCGCCCTCAACATAATACAAAACCACAAAAGGAAGAGAGGATTTGGGGACATCAATATTTCATGGGAAAATGCCAAGCCCAAAGGTCAGCAATGCCCACATTCTACAACTCTATAAATTTTCAAGTAATGTGCTTCTCAAATTATGGGTAACTTGAGTAAGTTCTTATATGTTATTTGTATTTTTAGGAAATTATATCATTTGTATCATTCTTGCACTATATATAAATTGTATATCTCTATTTTATCCTCATGTTGATGTTCTAATGGAGAATTGATCCTCAGTCTTTTGGGTCTAGAGTCCTTATTTGATGTGTTTGTAATTGTTCAATATCCCAATTACTTAGCCTGGCACT
>SNQJ01S0007287.1:159149-170872 GCA_010110895.2 Picea sitchensis | reverse complement strand
CCCTTTATGGGTTTCCTCGGGAAATATTTGTCTCTGTGTTTCTCATATATGTGATTGATGCTGAATGTGCCATTGTTTATTTTCCTGCATTATTGTGATCATCATTCAGTGTTTATGCAAAGAGGTTAAAAGAAGCATAATTGTTTAAGCACAGTAACAACTGATTCACCCCCCCCTCTCAGTTGTCCAACACCCTGTTCCAACAAAACACAAAATTAGACTTCCACTACTTCGTCATGTTGTTGGTGTACCACAAGGTGGAAAACCTAGCAGCCAACAACTCCAAGGGTTCGATCTCTAGGAAGGTGGATCCTTCAGGAATTTTCCAAGAGAAAAATGAGATCAAAATGATCAACTAGCTATAGTGGAATTCATATTCCAAATCCTAGGCTTCAGGTTAATCTTTCTCTATCTCATTGACGAGGTAACTTGCCCAGTTCATTTGCATTCCCTCCACACATTTTCTTGCGAGTTCCACCACGAACCCGGTGACCTATGTGGGTCAGTTCTTCCTTATGATATTTCCATCTATGAGTTGTAAATCGAGGCACACTTCACCATCCTATATAGAGGCTACCTTGTAACCTCACTTTCCTTTTTCGACTTCTCCATAAGCTGCCTTGATGCGATGTGCCAGGGAGTGGTCTGAGCCCTTCCCTGGATGAAACTATTGAGGGTTAGGTACCTTCATTCTTAAGCCTGTGATCTGGTGGATCAGTGTCGGATCCACAGTAATAATTTGGTCAAGCCATAGGTATCCACCATGATAGCACGACAAAAGGAGTCTAATGGAAGCGTTAACCTCTTGGTGGTGGCCAAAATGGGGAATCTTCATCACATTTATCATGGTGGACTGCGCTAGTCCCTTAATCCATGGCTGGGAGACAAGGTGAGGCTTATTCCCAGTTGACTTTGTCAAGTAGTCGTGGGGTGCCATCATAGCATAGTTATTTCTTACTCCTAGATTGAATTCGATTTTATTTAGTAGCGGGATTTTTCCTAACTGACTCCTGGCTATGCGTATTCCTTTTTGAATGTACGTAGTGAATACAGTGTACTCAAAATCTCATGTGATTTTGTCATGATTAACTGCGCCAACCAAAGGTGGGATATACTCTGGTAGGATGGACAAGATTTGCTTTGCATTAGCCAAATCATCGTGGTGCTTACTTCTTTTCTCAGTCATGGGGTTGACACAGCTAGGATGACATCCAGTCGAAGGGGAATCCTACAGCCCCCTAGTCGATGATGCATTGACACCTTCTGATAATGGTCTGTCAACCATTATCTTCTTGAGGAATTCCTTTACAGACTTCTATAATTCACTAGGTTCACCCGAAATTCTAACTTTTAAACAGATAGGTCAGGGTAGGAAAACGAATAAGTGAGGTAGAAAAACAGACAACAAGATCTAGTTTCTGATAACACATCTCGACACACAATGAATTCTCTTCTTGGATCAGTTAATCATGAGTATCAAAAGGTTGTCCTGGAGGAGCGACTGACAAGTTAAATAAGTAGGGCCTCGTAACAGATGCTTCCAACGGCCAATAATGCTTCAATCAATGTGAATTTGTTCGTTATGGCACGGTATGAATGTACAAAAGAGGTCCATCCACCCATAAATTCATTTTATAACCATTTTGGAGCATCATTCTAATGGTCAGGGCACCTCCAACGGTCATATAAATTTTCCAGGGAGAAGTCCAATTCTGTGCAGTCCTCCTGTTCTAACGAGGTTCAAATCCTATGAACCTTCCTCCTGTGAAGTCTTCCATCTGTTCTATGTAGCTTCTTGTAGATTTTCCAACTTATCTTTCTTTTTATTTATCTTCCTTTCCTTAGTTCCTCTGATCTGAGTCTCTCTAACTGTTTCTGGAATCCTCTTTCCATTTTTATTCTTATCTTCCCCTAGCATAGTGACTTCGCATTGCCGATGCGCCCTCAAAGGGTCTGAAGTTAATAATTCCTAGGTGGATATAATTCGTTCTTGAATGGATAGGTCCTTCAAACCTTCTTTCATTCTTTCAACCTTGACAACTAATTCTCTTTCCTTCTATCCCTCCTATGTTGTTACTTTGTTCTATTGCTTCGACTTATCCTCTCGTTCTTCTATTAGTTGATCTATTTTTCTAGCTATGAAATCCCTTAGTTCTTTCTTTTTCTTTTCTGTAGCTTTTTCCTCTGCTTTCCTTTTGATCTGATCCTTCTCAATCCAAGTCTTACCTAACAAAAGTTGGAAAGGGGCATTGTTCTCAAAAAACTCAATGACTTTAAATTCCTCTTCAATCAATGTTCCGTGAATAATAATAGGTACATTAGTAAATATTCCACATAAGGTTATCATTTTTCCCTTAAACAATCTTATCCTTCCCAATGAAGGTACCAAAGTAGGCTTTCCCAAAATTTCCCAAGTGTCTTCTGTCATAATATTCACTCGTGTTTCTTCATCCAAGACACAATCTATGTCGAAGTCTTCTATTCTTTCACTTATGTGTTGTTTTACTTTCAGGATCTATGGTAAATTGACATCTTTTTTAACATCCATCATTTCTTTCAACTGTAATAATGTAGTCTGAGCTTTCTCTGATTCTTTCTCTTTATGATTCTCTAACATTCCCTTAGTATCTTGACTTCCTTCATAGTTTTCTTGTCTCATGTTCATTCATTCAACTTTAGCAATCATCCTTGGACAATCCTCAACCTCATGTGCAAAAATCTTACAACAAAGACAAATAGGACCTGTGTTAGGGAATTCCTTAGAAATATGTCTCGGTCTTCTGCAATTATACTACAATGTCAATCGTCTTTTCCTTTTAAATGTTCCCCAACCTCTTCTGTACTACACACTAGGATCACAGTGCTGGACCTGCACTCTGCAAAAAACAATTCTAGGTTCCTACATCCACTTATTAGTCCAAAAATTATTTCTATGCATAGGAATAACATATATTTATTCATTTCTATTAACTTTACTTAGATCAACTCTTTCTTTCAACTACGCCCTAGCCTTCAGACTAGGACATAATCTATTAAACATACTTAAATTCATACTTTAAAAACAAAAAATTTCACTTATCTTCCTCTTGTCAAAGAACAAAGCTTTATCTCTTTTAAGATCTTACCTCTTTACTTCAGATCAGATATCTTTCTTAGCACAAAGCTTCACAAGTCAAGTAGAGTACTGCGCAATTCAGTAGCAGATCTATGCACAAAGCTTCTTTTTTCTTTTCTTTAGTTACCAACAATCACAGTTTTAGGTCCCGACAATGGAACCATTTTTTGGCATAGGGATAGACCCAGGTTTCAATTCTTAACAACGCACCAAAAAAACCCTGATTACCATCCCTTTCAAAGACACCTGTGAACCGGGCGAAGTCTCACCCAAGGTAGAAGCAGGGGGGGGTTGTAGGACACATGTTTTTGTAACCAAGATGAGACACAATTCTATGATAATAACACTTCGTCGGGTATTCTATTAACACTTAGAAGATGACATGCATTGGTTTCCTAATCTTAGTAACATCGTAGAACATACCCAAATATAGATCGACAGAGTAACAATAAATTATTATATATCATGAGCACTTAGCATTGAGTTATATCTAACATTCATTTATCCTTAACACAAGTAAAACACTAAGAAACAACAGATCTATCTATCATAGATAATAATCAAAGCACTGAGAAGATTCACAACACAAAGCAACCGAAAGACAGAAGATATATGTGGTTCACCCCAGTGTGGGGCTACATCCACCATCCTCTTCGCCTTATTTATTATTCATCTGAATCATACATTCATGCATTCCTATGCACTAAGACACAGAGCCAATCTTCACATTAGATAGGATATCTACGCACTGAGCACTAGATCCTCCTTCTAAAACTAGGCTAAGGCAAAGAGCCAATTCTCTATCAAGCACAGAGCCTTACTCACATACATTCCCTTGCACAAATCTAATCACATTACTTGCACTTAGCTCTCCACTCTTCTCTAAAAGCTTCTACTTCTACCATACATTCTTACTTATTTATACTTTTACAATTCCTTACAATAAGGCCTAATCATGGGTAAACCCCATGGGCTGACATCCCATAAAACCATTACAAAAATGCTAGAGAACCCCTTGCTGGGTCCACATATCCCACAAAATAAGTGAGATCCGCAATCTCAAATCCGCCTAGGAACTCCTTCTTTGAACATTGTGTTGAAGTTCAAAAGTGGTCCAAACCTAACCAAGGTTTCCTCAAAACTTGGTCGACGGCCAACACTAGCCAACACTTCAAAAAGACACTGAAGAATATGTATTTCATTATGATTAGTGTTGGGGAAGCTTACAAAAAGGGTTGATATGCCATTACAAATACAAGTATCAATGGAACCCTTTGAAAAGTGGGGCTTAGACTTTGTAGAACACATCAACCCACCATCCAACCAAAAGGATCACATATTGGTTTGTACTAATGACTTGAAAACATGCTAGAGTGAACTTAATGAAAAATGACAAAGAGGAAAAAGTAGAATAATTTTTGTATAAACGCAGTGTATGCACTACTTTCTAGCATTGCATGTGAGAATTTGGCTCATGTTAATTATGGTTTATAATTGGAAAGTAGGGCGCGCAAATTTGAATGGGCAATTAACTTCCCAAGAAATTAGAAGAAAGAATTTTTATGATTTATGGAAACTAAATTCTACATAAGTTCATGAACTTGTTAAATTGTTTATCCTAAAAAAATTTTTTGGCTACACATTTTGCAAAGTTAACAACATTTAGATCAAAATAGGATCAACACAAGTTTAGAATCATGGAAGATGTGAAGGGAGTTTACATCCATGGAGAATATATCAGAGGAATGTATGTCCATATGGGTAATGAAGGTACAAATTCAAATGGACATGGATAAGGTAAGTAATAAAGTATGAACTTGGAAGAGACCATAAAAAGTTTGCAAAAGGATGTCATGAGTTATAAAGCTGAAACTGAGAGGCTTATGAAATCCAAGGAACAACATGAAGACTTGAACATCAAGTTAATGTAGAGGTTGGGCAGAATCGAGAAGAAGATGGATAAAGAGACTAATTCAAGAAGATCAGGGAGACATACGTGTCATGACAAGAATAAAAGAACAAGAAGTGTTTGAAAGCATCACCATCACTCTCCAAGGCATTCAACTAGGAGATATTGCAACAGTGCAATTCCATCTCCTATCAGGAAGCAAAAGAAGAAGTCTGGATTGGATGAACTACAAGGGGAAATGAAAAAAAATAGTTCCTCCTACTTTTGATGGTGAACATAAGAAGGATGAAGATGAAAATACATGGCTGCTAAACACAAGGAAGTATTTTCAGTTGCATAATTACTCTTCATAGGAAGAAGTTAAAATTGCTATTTATCAGCTCAAGGAAAAAGCATCAATTTGGTGGGACCAATATATGAAATATAAGATATTGACGAGAAGAAAGTGACTTGGAGGGAATTCAAAATGTGTTTTCAAAGGAAATACTTGACTAAAATATACTATGATAAGAAAATGAAGGAATCCTGTGAACTCAAGATTGGGAGTGTGACCATAGATGAGTATGAAAGGAGGTTTTTAGAGCTGTTGAAATATGTTTCCTTCATCAAGGATGAGCAAGTTAAATTTAGACATATTTGAGTGGGATGTCATCATTAATCAGTGACAGGATACAATATTAGGATCCCAAAACAATGGAGGAAACTATAAGAAGGGCTAAGTGTCTTTATGATCAACATAAATGGAAAGCAACTTACCAAAAATCTTGGGAAGACAATAATAAAAGAAAAAATGAACAAAGGAAGAAGGGAAGTAAGCCACCATTCTTCAGGAAAAACCAACTTCTAAAAAGTCCATAATGACAGAGACACTGGGAAAAAAACCAAGGTAACCACCTATTCAATATTGGGGTTCTAAGGGAGATCACATGTACAGAGATTTCCCTCACAGAAGTGAAAAAGTGAGGATTATTCACAATGCATAACAAGCTAAAATAATGGAGAACATGGGAAGAAGTATAGCTAAGAGCTATGCATCCTTGGACAACAAGGAAGTTGAATTTTATTCACATATGATGGAAGTATAAGTTAATATGAATAACCAAGCCATTGTTATTTTAATTGATTAAGTATCTAGTCATAGTTATCTAGATCCTAAGTTGGTGGAGAGATTGTAGTTTCTAATAAGAAAGCTTGGAAAACCTTGGATGGTGCAGCTAGCTACACAGGATAAAAGGAAAATATATGAGATGGTTAAGGCATGTCCAATGAACATGAATGGAGTGAACACCAATGTTGATTTGAATATCATACTTTTAGGTTCCTATGAATTCCTAATCGGTATGGATTGGTTGGACCAACATCATGTTGTCCTAGATTGTTATAGTAACACATTTACTTTCTTGGATGAGGAAGGAAACTTAAGGATGGTACAAGGAATTCCCATAGCAGTAACTGTTAGAGAATTTTCAGCTTTGCAACTGAAGAAAAGTTACAGGAAAGGGTGCCAAATATTATTTGTGCAGATGGAAGAGAAACCTAAGGATAAGGTGTCAGATATTGAAGATTATGATTTCCTAAAAGAGTTTGAATATGTATTCAAGGAAATACCAGGATTTCCACCTAAAATGGATATTTATTTCTCCATTAATCTGATGTCGAGAGTGTTAACACATAATATTGTATTATAATTTGAGATAATTTCCCAAAATACAATTTCTATAGGAGGGTTCCTGTACTTTTGGACAGCTTGACTTCAAGTCTATTTTTTAGGAGTTTTGAGAAGGATTTTTCAGTACTTGATGATTCCATTGTGTAGAAGACATCATAATATTCCCAACTATATCTCTTGTAGCCCAAAAATCCTCTGGGAAGGCCTCCAAACAACCTCTCAAACACCACATTGTGTTTTTGCTAAGTGCACGCTGCAATTCTCCAATTTTTGAGTGACTAACTTAAAACTTGGATTATGAAGAAATGAGAAGGTATTTTTGAAAAGTGGAGGAAGTTTTTGTTCATCACATAACAAATAACAAAAACCTCTCTCAGTTTTGCAAAATGTGTTATGGTTAGCGATATATTAGATATAGAAAAGGCTATATCGAATCACATAGCCAGACACACAAAGGGCACTATGGAATCACCTAGCCAGACACACAAAGGGTGCTACGAAATGTGCATAACTATTTTACAGTGGTGCTATGAAATTTCCTATATTAGTTACTATTTGGATATTTTCCTTATTGGGAGATTTCCACTTGTGAAGGAAGTCTGAATGGTCTCCTAGGAGTTTTTTGGACATGAGATACATGTGTTCCATCTTTAGATCAATCAGGATTACCTGTTTCAAAAGGCATTTATCATCATAGAAAAAATCCCCAAAAAATAGGAATTTGTTAGGCTTTTGTTGGAATCTTTTGTAACAAGACTCCTAAATGGAGGAGGATCCTATTTAACTCCTTGGTTTCAACCTCCTTAGGTTAGATAGAGATTATTCACTATAAATAAAAGGGGTTTTGATGAGAAAAGGGTTGGATTCATGAGCCAAGAGAGGAGAAGTTTTTGTTTCTCATTTGTAAGCTTGAGGTCCTATTTGTAATGACATTTTCTGCCATTAAAGATTCATGAAAGTTGTTATCCGATTTTCTTCTCTGTTTTCCCACTTCTTTGTTATCTTCTTGCTTGAACATATTGCAGGTTTTGAGGATCATAGCTACCATTGACTGATGGATTCATGAACAATAGAGGATCTATTGTAGCTTTCTCATTAAATCAGTGTTCATTGTTTAAGAAAATCTTTATCTATTGCAGAAAGGATCTATGTACAATGGATGTTCTTCCTTTTGTCATATTCACCATGATTCTACTCATCATTATATATCTCTTTGTATTATATAAAGTTTGATTGCCTTTGATTTGTAGGATGTTATGACTCCATGCCCAATGTAATGCCTCTGTAGACATTTTGTTTCCCTCTCCCTTTATTTCCTAGTCTTGATGATCCACCTACTCAAACCATTTAATCCATTTATATTTTGATGGGTACTGGGCTTGCACTTACAATAGTCTAAGTTTGACTCTCAGTGCTAACATTTTTGGTGTCGTTTCCTGGGAACGAAGTGTGAATATAACTTCTCTGGGAGAATAACATAGATCTAACTCTTGATGATAGACAAGAGAGTGATACAGAAAATTGAATGTAATCATCTACCTAGAGACTCCACAATCAAAGACTCAACTAGGGAGGATCTTGTTGATAGAAATATGACGATAGGAAAGGGGATGACCAAGTATCAGCTTATGATCTTTCTTCATGAACTTTTTTTGTTCTTTATCAGCTCATTTTTTTCTTTTCCCTTCACATATAAAGAGGATCATCTTGTGCTTTGTTTATTTGGATGAGAATCAACCTTATTTTATATATCCATCCCTGCTAGAAGAAAATTTTCATCTTGCTTGTGTTGTTGATGTTGGTCCTAAAACTTCGTTTCATCCTATTGAGAAGAATGAGGTTTATATCTATATCCCTCCCGAACATACTCAGCCTCGTGACCATGAGAATGATAAAAGTGATTCAAAGCCTTCTCAGATCTCAATATCTTTAGTTATTATCGAGCCTTTCCATCATCTTGTTAATCCTCATGTTCATCCCACTTCTTTTCAAACTAGAATCAAGATAAAGATGTTCAAGCCTTTAAAGCTTCCATATATCCTTCATCCTTATCTTATTGATTTCCTTGAGTATCTTCCCCATTTTTCTAGAGAGGATTATGTCACAGCCGAGAGGCAATTGGGGGCCTTTGAAAATTTTGTTGATCAGTTTGAGATAGTTCATGATGATGTTACTATGAGGTTGTTCTCCAAACATTTGTTTAGAGATGATGCATTGTGGTTTAAGAGTTTGAGAGCCAATTCCATTGGTTCTTGGATCGAATTGTCCAATACTTTTCTAAATCATTGGGGTGAGAACAAGTCTCTTTATTTGTACCTCACTACTTTTTATGCCTTGAGGAGAGAGTAAGACGAAGTCTTGTCTATATTGAATAGAAGGTTCTACAACATTTATCATGACATGCATTTGGAGATCCGGCCTACAGAGACTGTTGCCATTTTATACTATGTTATGTCTCATCATTTAGAGATTGTCTTTCTCCTATTAGAAAGGAAGTCTTCATCCTTAGAATTCTTAATTTAATATGCCCAAGAAATTGAGGAGAACATACATCCTTCCAAGAGATTTTGAGATCCAACTTACTTTGAAAATATGCATGTACATGAGCAAGGGAACTGCCAGTATGTTTCATTTTTTGAGCATGAAGGAAGCGAGTATGGAGCAGATTTGGAACAACAGTAAGGATGTAAGTATATTTCAGATTTAGATCAGAATTCTTCATTGCTGGTAGATGTTTCTATGGATAGGTATGCATGGCATGTTGATGATCAATTTTCAAACCATTTTGATCATGAGGTAATTGATGATTGCATAGGTAATTACATGTTTCTATATGATAATCATCAGTATGCTTTAAACCATGTTTTATCATCATCTTGTGATCATCATTCTGAAGAGAAATTTGTTGCTATCAATGATCAAAATTTGATCACAATAAAACTAGAGGGTTATCAGTTTTCAAGCAAAGATGTAGTCATGGATGAACAATTGTTTTTTGTTGATCAACATATTTTTTATATTGGTTTCAAGGATCCATTTGCAGCCTTATTGGGGTCTTATTTTTCAGCTTATCAGAACATTTCAGATTACATTTATTCACCAGCACTTCCAGGTGAGTTTTGTTTCCTAAAGGAATTTGTATTATTTCTATTATATTTCAGACATTACCTTTTGATCAATGGTATGGACAAGATCATTTCAATTTTGAAACTACTTGAGTGACTATTATGGAAGTCTTCCTTTACTTGACCAAGTTGCAGATCTGGTTAGAGGTAGGGTAGCATAGGAAATAAGCTCGCTTTTCGAGCAATTACTTTCCTTTAGTTTGTAGCAGATATATCAGTTAGATTTCTTGAATAAGTGTCAGTTTTTAATAGTGTTCAGAGATTGGTTGCATAGTTGAATCCATAGCCCAATGGACAAGGAAAATGGAATTGCATGTTCTTGGTAGCTCACAGGGAGCATGCCATCCCCTGTGGATCTAGATGTTAACACATAAGATTGTATTATAATTTGAGATAATTTCCCAAAATACAATTGTTGTGGAGGTTTCCTGTACTTTTGGACATCTTGAATTCAAGTCAATTTTTTCGAAGTTTCAAGAAGATGTTTTCAGTACTTGATGATTCCATTGTGTAGAAGACATCATAATATTTCCAACCATATCTCTTGCATCCCAAAACTCATCTAGGAAGGCCTCCAAACACCCTCTCAAATACCACATTGTGTTTCTACTGAGAGCACACTGGGCTTCTGCAATTTTTGAGTGACTAACTTAAAACTTGTATTATGAACAAATGAGAAGGTATTTTTGAAAACTAGAGGAGGGTTTTGTTCATCACATACCAAATAACAAAATTCTATCTCAATTTTGAAAAACATGTTATGGTTAGAGAGATATTAGATACATAAAAGGAACTACAAAATCACCTAGACAAACACACAAAGGGCGTTGCGGAATCACCTAGCTAGACACACAAAGGGCGCTACAGAATGTGTAGAATTGTTTTACAATGGCGGTACAAAATTTCCTGTAGTGGTTACTGTTTGGATATTCTCCTTTTTGGGAAATTTCCACCTATCAAGGAAGGTTTGAATGGTATCCTATGATTTTTTTGGACATGAGAGACATGTGTTCCATCTTCAGATCAATCAGGATGACATGTTTCAAAAGGCATTTATCATCATAGACAAAATCCCAAAATGATAGGAATTTGTTAGGATTTTGTTGGAATATTTTGTAACAAGACTCCTAAATGGAGGAGGATCCTATGTAACTCCTTGGTTTCGACCTCCTTGGGGTAGATAGATATTAATCACTATAAATAAAATGGTTTTTGATGAGAAAATGGTTGAATTCATGAGACAAGAGAGGAAAGAGTTGGAGGAACAGTTTTAGTTGCTCATTTGTAAGCTTGAGGTTCTGTTTGTAATGACATTTTTTGCCATTAAAGATTCATGAGAGTTGTTATCATATTTTCTTCTTTGTTTTCCCACTTCTTTGTTATCTTCTTTATTGAAGATATTGCAGCTTTTGAGGATCATAGTTGCCATTGATTGATGAATTCATGAAAAACAAAGAATCTGTTGTAGCTTGCCCATTAAATCATTGTTCATTGTTTAACAAAATATTTATCTATTACAGAAAGGATATATGTATAATGGATGTTCTTCCTTTTTTCATATACACCATGCTTCTACTCATCATTATATATCTCTTTGTCTAATATACATCTTGATTTACTTTGATTTGTAGGATGTTATGAATCCATGTTGAAGGGAATGTTAGAAAAACAAGACCGCGGAGAAATAAAATAAAACAAATGCAGAAACAAAATACAGAAGAGACACAATACAAGAGAGACACAGATTTACGTGGTTCACCCAGTGTGGGCTACGTCCACCAGAGAAATTGCTAGGTCCTTGCTTTATTATTATCCAGAAAATGAAGGGATACAACCTACAACAAAACCCGTTGTAACTTCCTCTTCTTTCTCTCACAGTCTCCTCTCTCAGAATACAATATTCAC
>SNQJ01S0007287.1:129722-159099 GCA_010110895.2 Picea sitchensis | reverse complement strand
ATTAGATCTGTGACCTTATAATGAACGGTCCAGATTTACAATGAAATTACAATATAATTTTACAAGGCAATTTTTTCTTCGGGGGCTTCGCCCCCAAACCCCCGCTGGGGGCCCGCTTTCCCCTAGACCCCCCAACTGGGGGGATAGGCCCCCTGGACCCCGCAGAGGGGGTACCCCCCCTCTGGACTCCCCCGCATGGAAGCGTGTACATACTTCTGGGGTGTAAATACTTCATGGGGTATAAACATGACTAAAAGAAAGGACCTCTGAATCAGGAAGATAATCAGGCTCCACAACCAACAGGGAATGCCTCTGCAGACATTTATTTGCCCTCTCCCTTTCTTGCCTAGTCTTGATGATCCACCTACTCAAACCATTTAATCCATTTATATTCTGATGGGTACTCAGCTTGCACTTACATCTATATAAGTGTGACTCTTAGTGCTAACAGGGAGCAACACCCGTTGTTATAGAAATATTTGCCTCACCCTAAGGAATATTTCACAGGGGGCCTTATTCCATTTCCCTATGAAGACTTATATTCCTTGTTGATAAAATCCACATAAAAAAATGCAATTTTTTCCAATTGTATGCATCTTTCACATTATACAACAGGTGTATACACAGGTTGTTCCACTACATCCTACATACATTGGGATTTGTTCCAGAAAATGAAAATTAAATGTTAGGTTTCCATGTCACGATAAGAGATATCTGATCATTGGCCTTCTATATACTGGAAACATTTTGACTTGACCCTTCAATAGCATTTTGAAGAATATAAATGGGTTGATTTTGAGCTATGGAAGGGTAGAAAAAGAATTCAACTTTGAGAGCAAAGTTACTCTGGAGAAATTATTTACTTCATCTTGAGTCTGCATCCCTTTGTCCTTTAAGTTTGAACACAGTGTTTAACCCCCAAGCTCTTCCCTTATTGATGGAGAACCTCATTGTCTCCCTTCTATGATATTTCCTTTGGTGGAGGATTCAAGTGATGGAGGCCCAGCTGGAAGGAATTTAGTTTCTCGGTTCCGAACCATGCTAACATGGAAGTCTATAATATTTTCACTTATGTTGATCATTTATTAATAGAAATACTCTCTTCCCATCCAATTGATATCTTGAAAATATATGAGTTATTATCCATGGGTGTATTTGTTATGTATATTAATGGATTATGCTATCTAATGTGCTAACCTTTTATATTATCACCATATGCTTTCTTTGCTTGTTTGTTGAGAACTTGTTACATGTATATAACATTGGCTCAACGAGCTCAACGATGCACATCATCGAACATATGGAAAAGGTAGGACTCTTTCTTATCTCTCTTGCATATTAGTTTAAATAACATGTTTTTGGGATGGAGTTGATTTCTGCAGTCATTTCTGCTTGTTGTGGTTAACCCTATCCATAGAGAGTTTTTCCTTGTAACACCCATATCTAAAACTCCTTATAGGATGAGTACACATGAACTTAAGGAATTACAAATGCAACTTGAAGAGATTCTGAATAAGGGGTATGTATGCTCAAGTCTGTCACATTAGGGTGCCCAATTTTATTTGTGATGAAAAAGGATGGGACATTGAGACTTTGCGTTGACTTTAGGAAGTTGAACAAGGTAACTATGAAGAACAAGTATTCTTTACCAAGGATAGATGACCTCTTTGATCAGCTGAAAGATGAAAAAATGTTCTCGAATATTGATCTCAGTTTAGGCTATAATCATGTAAGAGCAAGACATCACTAGCAATACTACCTTTAGAACAAGGTATGGCCATTATGAGTTCACAGTGGTGCCATTTGAGATAACGAATGCACCAATTGTCTTCATGTGTCTTATGAATGGTATATTAAGGAATTACTTGGACAATTTTGTCATTGTCTTCTTGGATGAAATTTTGATATATTCTAAGTCTAAATAAGAGCACGAGAAACTCTTGAGAATGGTGTTATAGGTTTTAAGGGAGCATCAGTTGTATGCCAAATTGAGCAAGTGCTCATTTTACCAAAAGCAAATTCATTGTTTGGGACATATCATTTCAGAAGAGGGAATAACAATGGACCCAAAAACGATAAAGGCCATTGAAGGATGGACAACACAAAGGAATGCCTCAGAAGTGAGATCATTCATGGGCCTTACAAGTTACTATAGGATATTTATTGAAGGATTCTCAAAGATTGCACACCCAATTACTTATTTGCAGAACAAAGGTATGAAGTTTGAGTGGACACAGGATTGTGAAAGAGGTTTCGAACACTTGAAGCATTTATTAAGAAGTGATCCAATACCGAGGATTGTTGATCCAACTGAAGATTTCATTGTATGAACTGATGCATGCAAAGAAGGATTTGGTGGAGTCCTTAGTCAAAATGGGTATGTGGTGTGCTATGAGTCAAGGAAATTAAATGAGCATGAAAGGAACTATGCTACTCATGATTTGGATTCGGAAGCCATAGTGCATGCATTACATATGTGGAGGCACTACCTCATGGAAAAAATATTTGAGTTGAGGACAAACCATAGTGGTCTGAAATACATTTTTGGACAACAAACTCTAAATGTCAGACAAAGAAAGTGGTTAGATTTCCTCAGTAAATATGATTTCAATATAAAACATATCAAAGGTAAATAGAACAAGGTGAATGATTCACTCAACAACAGGGTTCATGAGATGCATGCTACAACAATTAGTATGTGTCGATCAGATTTGAAATATAAAATTCTAGAAGCTGCAAAATTAGATCGAAAATACATTGAGGTAAAGGAAAAACTTCAACAAGGTAAATTACAACAGAAAGTTGAAGACTATAATCTAGAAAATGATGAAATTTTCAAGAATAGGGGTAGAATTTATGTGCCAAATTCTTAGGCATTGAAGGATCTGATATTGGGAGAAGTGGATAATGTACCTTATGATGGACACCTAGGTTACCAGAAAACTATTGCAGTTGTCAAGAGTCAATATTATTGGCCAGGATTGAAGAAAAAAGTTGTTGATTTTATTGCCAGGTGTTTGACATGTCAAAAAGTCAAAGTTGTGCATAGAAACCCTACTATTTTGTTGTAGGCATTTCCCATTCCTGAGTGGAAGTGGGAAGTGGTAAAAATGTATTTTATCACTAAACTACCCAGAACCAATAAGCAACATGATTCCATCATGGTAGTGGTAGATAAACATACCAAAGCTACCCATTTTATTCCAGTAAAGCTCACTCACAAGGCAACTAACCTAGATGATATATATTTGAAAGAAATAGCTCAATTACATGGAATGCCAAAAACAATTGCATCTGACAGAGATCCAAAATTTACATCAAATTTTTGGAAAGGATTGTTCAAGGGATTTGGAAAAAATCTGCATTTTAACACAACCTATCATCGAGAGTCATATGGGAAGACAAAAAGGGTGAAGAAAGTAATAGAAGATATGTTAAGGATGTATGTGATTGATAAACCATCCAAATGGGAGGATTATATACACTTGGTAGAGTTTACTGACAACAATGGGTACCAAGCATCCCTAAAGATGAGCCCATTTGAGGCACTTTATGGTAGAAAATGAAACGCACCTGTCATCTAGGACAATCCAATATACCATGCAATAATTGGGACAAAAATACTGAGAGAAATGGAAGAACAGATGATAAAAATAAAAAAGAACTTAAAGGCTGACCAGGATAGAAAGAAAAACTATGTCAATAAGGTCAGAACTCACAGGGAATTTAAAGTGGGTGATCATGTGTTCCTGAAAGAAAAATCCAATAGAGGTTCCCTAAAGTTGGGAAATTTCTCAAAGTTGGCAGCGCGTTTTTGTGGGCCATTTGAAATCCTAGAAATGATTGGACCTGTAGCATATATGATTTCCTTACCTGGATCAGTATGCATTCATAATGTATTCCATATATCATTTCTTAAAATATATGTACCTGATACTAATCACGTCCTTGATTGGAATTTGACTCAGGTGGAGCAAGAAGGTAGTTTTCAAGTGCATTTGGTGTGCATATTGGATCAGAAGATCAAGCATCTTTGGAATCGATCCATATGGCTAGTAAAGGTCCAATGGACCTGGTACATCCCCGAGGATGCAACTTGGGAGCATGAGGATGATATGCGAGCAAAATACCCACATCTTTTTGAATATTTTTGAAATTTTAGGATGTACATATGTATATACTACATTGAGGAGAGTGCATAAATAAGGGGGAGGGGAATGGAATATCCCTAGGATGAACCCCATTTGTACATACAATTGTAACTGTACTTTACATATAAGTTGTTCAGATGAGGAGACAAGATATTTGGTTTGGTACTACGTGCATTAAGTCAGTGCGCGTGAATATCATACCAAAGGAGTGTTATTAGTTTGTAAAATGATTATAGCACACAGTTTAATGTATTTGGTGCGTGCCTGTGTAAGTGTGCGGGAATGGCACACTAAAAGAGGAACAAATTGAAGTATACAATGCACATAGATATAGCTGTGAGGGTGGCGCTCTAAAGGAAGAGCCTTCTAGGATGGCGCAAAATCCATAATTCAACAAACATCATTTTAGTGCATGCCTTTGGAGGCCAAAGAGAATTTATGTATATAAGTCATCTTGTAACATGCACCTATGTAAGTGCGCGAGGGTGGCGCAATGAAAGAAGAGTGGACGCATCCCAGAAGTTTTGCGTGCACTAGTTTAGTGCATGATCATTATGTTTTTTAGGCTGATGAGCCTGGATGCAACATATCAGTACTATTGTACTGAGGATTTAAATGTAATCATATGAAAATGTAATGAAAACACATCATTGTGGTAGACCAACCATGTAAAAGAGTATGGGGGGGCTATAAATCGACTAGTTTAGGGTAAGGGGGGGTCTAAGTTAAGGCACTTAAAGTCACAAGAATATTATGTTAATATTCCTTAAAAGTATAAGGTAAGGATATTATTATATCCTAAGTCTGAAGGAAGGGGATGTATGGACTAAAGACATTTCTCAACATGAAAAGTGTCAAGTTGGGAACATGCATCCGAATAGTTTGGACTTAGTACCTTTTTTCTATCATTCGATTATTCCAAAAAGTGGGGGGAGCTATGATTGGTAGTTTATTGTTCTGTCATAGAACCCTGTTGTTATTGTCATCGAACCTGGTTGTTTTTTTTTGTTTTTTAATTTGTCCAGACCTTCCTGGCAGTGGGATTAACCTTTGGCTTGAGAAAATGTGACTCAGGGGCATCTAATCCATCAAAATCACCTAGGGATCACACCCGGCCTGAGTCACGCCAACCCTTAACATGGTTTGTTTCTTTTTCCCCACAGGTTTCAAACAAGTGACTTTTCAACACAGAGTGGCTTAACAACACACTTCGTCATCGATTGTCCTAGACCTCAGGGACCATCGAACCTAGTTGTTACTGTGACCAGTATTTTTTTTTTATTGTCGTAGATACATGTACATTTCTTAGCTTGGAGATATGGACTGAAGAGGTGGGTTGTCAAGCCCATAGGATATTGTGTTCTCTCTAGGTGAGAGAATTGTTGGGAATTAACTCCCAAGGTGCCAAATTGAAATTACAAGGCTCTCAGACTTCTTGTTCGGCCTATTGTTGAAGCCCTGGAAGGGAAGTGGGGTAGCAGAAGGAATATTGAGAAGGGAAGGGGCACACTTCCTATGATGGGATAGGCATGTGGGGAATGAGGGACTGTAGGCTGTCAATATGACTTGGAATCTCTGATGAAGTTTCATATGATTTGAGTCACTTCTGACTAAGTTTCATGTTGATTGAGATAACTTATCTTGACTAGGAACCCTTACCCAAGAGAAGTTTATCCCCAGCTTGGGGGTGACCCACTGCTAAGAGTGATAAGCAACGTGGTTTAAGGCTAGGAAGAACATGGAAGGTCCACCCACAATTGGTGTACCTTTAATCAAAGATAAGTTTTATTGTATATTAAACCATGTCTTGCAATAATAATTATACATATGCTTTCGTGGGTTTATTATGTTCATGCTGCATGTATATTTATGTTCTGAATATGTATGTAACTGTGCATTGCAGATTGTAGTTCTATGTTTTAATTTGTATCGGATTTATTATCAGAGAAACATGGTTAAGTTGTTGTTGGTAATGGAAATGTGACAAAATGGTGTCAGAGTTGATGACAAGAGTATTTTGTGTGTGACACACCCAGCCTAGGTGGATGGGTACATTACAAAGTGGTATCAAAGAAAGAAAGTTTTTAAGTGGCATTTCCCAATAGTTGGTTTGGGATTTTATCGTTACTATCCAATCAAATTTGTAGAAGGACACATATGGAAGAACTATTTCAAGACCAAGAAAGGCTTGCTTGAATGGTTCGTTAGGCCATTTGGGTTATGTAACACACTAGAAAATTTTATGAGAGTGATGAATGATGTGTTATAACCCTACATAAATGATTTTTTATTTTCTATTTAGATGACATATTGATCTTTAGTCTGTTTATGATTACAACTATGTGAGACATTCTCCAAGACACAGACTAGTTGAGTCAACCTGAGAGAGAGCCCCTGAGATGGGTGTGTGGTTCCTATCTAAGACAAAGATGGAATGTAGAGATGGCTTCCTCCGTACAGAGAGTTAAGAATTAACTCCAGATGATTGATCTGTGTAACGTAGTGAGAAAGGAGATCTGTAGAGTTGGACGTGCATGTGGTTGAGCACAAGGTGAACATGTGAATTTCCATAGAGCTGGGTGCATTGTCATGAGACATAGATGAAGATGACATATTAGTCTCCTCTGAGAAGAGAGTTGATATGATGAATTCCAGATGAATCTCTAGTGTAATGCAGTGGGAAAGAAGATCTGTTGAGTGGATGTGTTTGTGGACGATCACATGTGAACGTGATCCTAGTGGATGAGCACTAGTGGGATTGGTTCTCCCGTGTAATGCAGTGAGATAGAGATATGGAAATCCCTATGGATGTGCCCCTAGTGGTTGAGCACTGGTTGTGCCAATAGACACTTTTGTTGATAGTTCAAGTCTAATATAAGTAAAGGTAGATTCCCCATGGAGGAATCATATCTTGTGTGTGTGTTTGGAAATTTCAACAAGTACATCTCCTTGGGAAAAGTGTGCACCTCTCTTGGGTGCTAGTCTTCTAGGGTTTGTAAGCACCCTCTTGTGTTCTAGGTTTTCTAGGTGGTGAAGGTATTTATCTTGAATAATATAGGAAAGGATTTGGTTGGGTTTTATTCCCTTGTTGAGAATGGTTTCCCAGAATACTCCTTGTGTACTTATGCATGGTGTTTCTTATTGTGATGTTGGTTGTTGCTGTTACAGGAAAATCTCCCTGCGGATAGGTAGATTGCCTCAAAGAGCTAGACCCTAACTCTAAGACAGAAAGTGCTTAACGTGGACACTGACTTCCTTTCAAATCTATACAAACTAATACATGAGAAGGAAGGAGAATAGCAGTACCTCTTTATCGACGTTTGTCCCTGCATGCTCCAAATTGAGCTCCAAACTCTCGCTCCTCGCTGAGTCCTATAGACAAACAAAACACGACCACTTCCTACTCTATTGATATTAGCTTGAAAACAAATCTATCTATCAATGATAAGTTCATGTAAGATCGGACACAAACTAGAAAGAAACAGTCCAAGCGTGTCATATTAATGAGAATAATGACAATAGTACTTACAATCGTAGATGCGAATGCAACAACTTCGTCAAGTCCCCTTCGTCTAACCCTTTCTCAAAAGATCCACAACCTGGATGATAACAACTTCACTGATCACTCTCCTTTGATTGACTGTGTGTTTCCTATGAGATCATAGGTTTCATGCTAGTAATTCTTCTACCTCTTCACCATCATAGAGCCTGCTTATATAGGTTAAGAGGAGCTTAATCTCTTGAGTTATCTTTAGAACAAGTTGAGGAATCCCCTCCTTAGATCAGGGATCTCCTGATGGAACCAAGAATTCAAATGCAACTTCCTTCTAAACTTGAGAGATCCTCCCCTTATTCTCTTCAACGGGCCAACTACTACCTCAGATTAGACAGCGCTCCCTGAGAAGGGGTATCAGAGCGCTATAGCACTCCCTAGGAAGCTTGAGGGAGGCGCCAGCGCTCCAAGGATGGATAGTTCTCCTTCAGAGGGGCAGATAAGCATTATAACGCTCCCTAAGACCTTATATGGGAGAACCAATGCTCCTAAGGCTGATGTAGGGGAGCGCTCACCTTCAAAACCTTTGTTTAAGAGCTCCTCTCAGGTGATAAGAGTTCCTTGACTTCAATTAATCATTTTTCCTCCTCCAAATCAAGTGTATGAGATGTCTTAAGTGCCTCCTTAGTGTCTTCATTATGGAAGTATGCTTGAAGCACATTTTAGAAACTTGTGAACAACTTGCGACACTTGTGAACAAATTGCAACACTTGCAAAAGTTGTAAGGAACATGGGACACTTACGACACTTATCGAAGTGAGCAATATTGAGGTGTAACAGATTGCCCCCCAAAGTATGAAGTTAGAAGATGCGAACTGATAACTGAAATGATTTTTAGATGTTCAAACAAGGGTATAGACTCAGAGAACCTAACGGAAGCTGCACACAAACATCCAACAAATATCATGACATATTTCAAAATCCAAGGCAGGCATACCTTTGCTTGGGTGATCAATACTTGCAAGATATGGCCGCCATAAAATACACTGCAAATCCATAATTGTATTGATAAGAAGGTATAGCCACCGAAGATACAATGTGGATCTATACTCTAATGACTCAGACTGATCATAGCCACGAAGAATACACAGTGGATCTATGAGATGACAAGACATAACCACGACCAATACAAAGTGGATCTATGTAACAGTATATGTGTCATTTTTCCAATAGAAACTCCTTCGCAACCTGGGCAAATCATATATCAAAGTGATCACTCAACCCAGGGTCTTCTTACCAATCCCAATATGGTACAAATCTAACCATGTGAATAGATGTCCTGATGTCGAACATGGCAGAAACCACTTGATTACAGGTCAATGGTGTGAACCGTTAACAAGTGTGAGGGAGATCACCATTAATGTCAATGATTCCCAAGGTACCCTAGTACATTCCATCGAATGTGAATAGATGAGCTAAGGTCGAACACCTGTGGAATCATCTTATCAGAGGTCAATGATGTAAACCTAATGTCAAATGTGAGGAGGCATGCCATTGAGGTATGCAGGTCCCAAAGTACTAACTGGTTTCTAAGCCTGATTCCCGGATAATGTGTTGAAGTCAACAGGAATAGACTCGTCGAGGGAGGGCCTTGATGTATCCCCCATCAACGACATGAAACGGACATAGAGATGTAATTGGTAGATAAAATGGACATGGACTAACATAGGTTTTGAGGCAAGATGTTTTGGATGGCTGATTCTAGAGGCAGATACTTCCCTTGAACACTGAGGCACAACAAAAAAACATGACATGGACCAAAACTATGCAGTGGATATTGTGACTTGCGTCGGGTGACCTAAAGGAGTGAAAGGAACTCAAAGGATTGGCTCAGTATAGAGGTTCAGTAGATTATGTTGCGTGCAAATGACAAAGTGTCGTGTTCAAGGGAGACTCTAAGAATAGCTGGATAATGTTCTCAAGAGACTGCTTGGCTTGCTTCTTTCAATTTTCCCCCCATCTAGATAGATGAGTACCTCTTTTTGATTTAATGAGATCGAGGAGGGTAACACATGCTCGATATAACTCACCTTCGGTAAGTTCCTCTTTCTTTGTTTAATGAACCAGAAGAAGTAAGGGTTTGGTCCCATATGGGCCTGCCGATGTTTGTTTTAGCGAGTCCAAAGACAGAAAAATCGAAGGTTTTTTGGGATTATAGAGTTTGGAAAAACACTTAAAAGAGAACTTTCTCAGTTCCTTTTTCATACAGTAGTCTAACGAGAATGAAAAAGAGATAAACTATCGCTCGAAAGACGCCCTTTCTAACCTTTTAATGAGTGTGAAAGGAAGCAAGGTCACTCGACAATATTTTCATATTTAGAGAGTCTAAAAAGAGTTTAAAGATGACTCTAGGGAGGTTCCTTTTTTGTGTTTTCGTGTATCCGTACGGGTCCGGAAAAGAGATAAAATTTTACCCGATTGCGTTCTCATATTTTCGATCTCGAGAATGAACTAAGACTATGCTCATAAGCGCGACAAGGTAAATAATCCATCAACTGCCAGGAAACCTGTGATGCCAAAACTACAAAATAGGGGTTTAGTGAATCCATTACATGGTTAGAGAAACCCATAAATTACCATACCTTATAAAAAATGGAAAGTTATAAATAGCAATACAATGAAAATTCCATTTACCATTTCATTTTGCACGAGGATTTTGGAGTAGTGGAGATTCTCATTTTGAGGTGGATCTTATTTTGCTTGCAGCCAGAGCTACGGTTGACCATTTTTTTTGTCGTTCAGACCAGGTAGATCTGCATCTCTCCTTCTTTCAATTACATGGTTTAATATTCATCTCCATAGCATCATTCAATTTAAAAATATGAAGCCCTAAGTTGCCCCAAAAAGATCAAAATCGGCCTCTTTTAAAAATGATGGAAAAAGGGGATTCTTTTTGCAAAAAATGTTCTAGAAGAGGATGGTAAAGATGCAAACGCCTCAATAGCTGATTGGATGGGTCATTTTTTGGCAAAGAACCCATGAAAAATCCCCACATATGTCCACACAACCATAAAGAAATCGTTTGCATTTAAAAATGTTTCATTGTTGCATGATGGATATTAAATGTCTAAGAGAGGGAATGGTGATTGTAAAAGAGGGCGTGGTCACTTTAAATGACATGGGCATTTAGATTTCATGTTTTTTTAGATTGCTTTTAAAAATTGCCGAAATGCCAAAACGTTGAAATAATGAATTTCTTTATTCTTTTGTTTTGTAGGTGATTTCAGAGACCATGATCGAGTGGAAAGAATGAGAACATGAGATGGATGACTTAGCTGCATTGCGGAGTCCTCGTACGTGAGCTACATTGTGAGCTTGTGGCTTACTCAAATTCTTCAAGTTGCAAAAAATGAAGGAGATTTTGTTTCTTGAGCATATGATCGGCCTATGGGATGTTGCAGAGAAAGGATTCCAGATTTGCACACAAATTCTAACCATCGAGTTAGAAGACATGTATTTCTTGACTGGCCTCTCGAAAAGAGGGGTTCCCATATCCTTTTTCAGGCAAAGGGTGCAACCTGAGCTAGTGGACGTGTATCTGGCACATCACTGTGTCCCAGGAGCAAGGTTGTGTTGACGGGCGAAATCGTCCATTCGTCAATTGAGAGAGTGGAACCGGTCTGGGGTTGTCTAATAACCCAAGCCATTTGGGATGAACCACCCTGATGGGTTTAGCGGCTCTGTTAGCCGATCTAAGGTCCTAAGAAAACAAAAGAAAACTAATCTACAATAACTAATCTAACTAAAAACAAATAAAACAAACTAATAAACTAATTTAACTAAAACTAACTAATTAAAACAAACTAAACTAAAACTAATTATTCTATCTGCAATCTACTAATTACTACTATACTAACTCTAACTAATTAACTATCTAACTACTAACTGCAATATAACTTATTCACAAAATGTACAATATCAACAATTTACAGATTTAATTAAAACCTGAAAAAAATTATTTACATTCTTCCCTAAGACAGTAAAAGATGTTTTTGTTGATTTTATAATTTTATGAACAGAAATAAAAAAGAAAACTAACTAAACTAAATCACTAATTCTAAACTACAAATATAACTAACTAAAATGCTGATAATATACTAAACAAATAAATAACAAATTGACCTAGAAACGCTCCAGGTTTGTCCTATGTATGATGACTGTGCTAGCAGGTCGGAGGAAGGAAAATCGCACCGAATAATCCAGAAGCTTCTCGTAAATGATAGTTGCAGTGCTCTTTAAGTTTATTTACAGGACAAACAAGACATAAAAATCACAACAATCATATGCTTTATAAATCTCCACAATTAGGTAAACTTGTTATGCAAAGATCTATACTTAATAATTCAATTGATGAAGAAGAGAAATCTGTCATTCACAAACTGAATCAAGTAATTGTTGTATTTCTTAAGTACTGGAAGAAATCAGTTATGGATCAAATTAATTAAATCATATCACTTTGCAAAAGACTAAGATAGCTAAAGTAGTCGTTAATCAAATGCAAATTGATAAACATGAACATGAAACAAAAGATTGATATTATGAAAGCAAAAGATGTAGCAGAACATCAACTTCTATCTCCGTCTGTATTAGATATCCATAATCCTAGTTCTCCCACAAGTGAGGATGATCCTTATTACACAAAATAATAAGTATTTAAAGGTTTTCCACAGGGTAAAACATCCCTGTGGAAGTTATAAAACTATTTACATAAAATCTGGGAAGATATCCCAAAGTCAACTAAACTAGGGAACTAAAATAAAAGTAAAATATTCAAATACCCTCTAGACTGTCCATCAAATCCCATGCAATTCGAATTCACCTGAAAAAGACCAAAAATGAACAAATTAGAAGGATATTTTATTAATAAAATGATAGAAAATTTAATTCTATAGACTAGCTACAAAATCATGTGATTCTGTAGCTAGTCTAAATAAGATACAAAATCAACATGGAAATTAATCGAAAATCTTTTAAAGAGTTCCATTTAATTGACATCCAATAGCCATTTGAAAAATGAATCATTTAATTTTAGTCTGTTATAATATTCGAAATCAAACAGGATCCAAATCAATTAAATGACCACAGAGATAGGCATACTCTGTTTTGTTTGTTACCTGAAAGTCGGGTGTCAAAATCATATGGAACAACAATATAATTGTTTCATAACAAATCGAATTCAACATAATCAAAACAAATGGCAAGCAACTGTTATGCTACCTTCAACAGGAAATATGAATTCGACAGGATTATTTCCAAATCATAATAATTGTTTTGATTTATCAAACGACTCATGCCACAAGTAGATTCACTCAAGCTGGCGCGAGAATCAATTCCAATATAGTTGTAACAGGATCGATTGATAGCAACAGAATTCGTAAATTGGGCGATCAAGATTGATTGTCTTCGATCGAAATTGTTCCAATCAAACAAATTATAACTGGGTTTGACCAATTCATTTTACACATTTAAAATCAAACAAAAAAACAATTACAATCGGGATCCAATTCCTAAAATGATCGAGCTAACAACAATCCAATCAAATGATTCAGTCGGCTGGGTTTTAGCATAGTCATTGCAAATCATAATCGTTTTGTGATTCGAGCGTATTTGCACAGGTTTAATGAGATCGTTGTTTTTATAAAAACAGATTAGTTCTTTCCAATTAAATTGAACAGAGTGGAACTCAACGATTTGGAGAATCATATGACACATCATATCATAACAACTAAACTCCCGAAATCATTTACCAATCACAGTATACGAATCATAACGAGATCAGATGCAACATGATCGTATTCTAATTTGGGCGTGGAAAAATTCTTGTTCATAATGTATACAAAACGAATTCAATCGAAAACACATCATTAATTTCATTACTTCAATCAAACAAACTTAGAAAATGAAATCCAAACGAAAACCATTCAAATCCAATAAAAATCTATGAGCAAATCGTATATCAAATCAAAATTCCTTTTATTTTTAGCAAAAAATGAAACCATGTACAGAATGATAACCGAATGACATATGCAATTTGGATGAGGTACTGAGCTATTTAAAAACATAATTCAAATCATTTGGTTAACCTTGATTATTCACAAAACAGAAACGATATCAAATTTTCATACTTGTATAGTGACGAGGCGGCTTGATCATGCCAATTTAGAATTGACAACAGCTGTGGCTGATTCAACATTTTTGAAAAGGATGGAGGTTGTTGTCTTTTTCTTCTTATCAGCTGCTTGGAGCTTGGCTCTTTGACTAGTTAGCACTGCAATTTGATCTTCCAGTGATCGAATTTTCGATTGGAGTATGGGAACATCAATGTAGTATCATCCTAACCAAGAATCGCACTAGTCAAAGGGAGTCTGTGTGGGTTTTGAAAGAGCAGGTGAGGTTTTATATATGTGATTGAGGGTTTCGTTAGGCAACTTAATACCAAGGTAGATAGGGTCATCCCTTAGGCAAGGGGGAATATTTGTCACGAAATCGTATGGTGGTTCAAAGCATAAACCCTGCGAGTAAGGATATTCATCAGCTAAAAAATGTTCAATATCAGAATCAGAATCCTCACTCAGAACTATAGGTTTTGACTCAGCAGAGGGTTTAGGCTTGTTCCTGGTCATCCGTGAAATCAAATGAGCATTCTTTTTACCCTTAGCATTAGCAGTAGGGTTTTCTTTGGGATTTTTGCTCACAATCTTTTTAATATCCTCTGCACTCTTAGTTACAGCATTGGGTAAGTCGATAGGTGGGTAGGCCGAAGGCTTAGGAGCAGGATATAGGATATGGAAGGGCACCGGGGGTATGGCCTTGACTTCACTCACCACAGGTTTGTCAACCTGTATAGGGTTCGGATCCTCGAAACCATTCCGAGTAACGAAAGTTCTCCAATTATCACCATGCAAACTTAAATGATAAACAATGATAATTTTGATAAGTCCATGGTGGAACAGGTTGCTGTCAGCCTGGTGCCTTTTGAACCTTTTCGACATTTTATATAGGCTACGATGAAAGTAAAAGGGCAAATTCAACGAGTATCCTATAAAATTCATAAGCAAGCACAGGTGGTAGAGAAACACAAGTCTGTATCGACCTTCACAGGTCACGAACTATTTGATTACCATCAAAGTATCGTGCCATCGTGGTTTGAGTGCAGAGATGGGCATACCTCTATCACAAGAGGTGACTTTGCGCAAGAGAAACAACAGTGTCCATGGCACCTCCTCGACCTTACAATTTTTGAACCAGCGCTGGCCTGTAGCAGGTAACCCTGTAGCAAAGCTAAGAAATCCCTCATTAATTTCTAATTGTATGTCACCCACCTTGTCTCTACAGCCATTGAAGGTCATGGAAAACTGTCATGCTACACAGAGATTAAAACCCTCAAATCATTTCACGAAGGTAAGACATCCATTGTCCTCCAAATCTTTGCGAGCATTCTCAAACATTAACAGGGCTTGGTCGCCGTTTGGTTTGATCCGAACGACTGGTGCCATGGAACCGAGCACATGGTAAGCCAAGGGTTTGTATCACAATCCACACAGGAGCAGAGCTACCTGAGCTAACAGAAGTGAATGGTGATAAGGGGTAGGCATAAATGCCATCGTGCAAAGGTGGTGGAGTTATTCACTGCCATGCATAACAATTATGATCAATAGTACCACCGCCGACGTTCATAGCTATTATACCCACTATAGCACAGTTTAACACTCATGTCATTTGCCCAACCAATGAAACAATGATAAGTGTATAAACAAACGTGTTTAATAAACGTTATACCAAAGTTTGAAACCATCAATCATATGATTTAAAACCAATAGCATATGTTTAACCATGCGCCAATGTATTGTAACAGCTCATATCAATAATTTATCCAAGGTGCCAATGGATCTTCATACAATCAACATGCCAATAGTTATGAAAATATGAACATAGGCGTTCTATTAAAAGGATACATATGAAAAATTTAACCATAACACCCATGCATTTTCATGAAACCAAAAGGTCAAGTAAATCAAATAAAAATGCAATCCAAATGCTAATGCCTTACAAACTCAACAAAACCAAATTACACAATTTATTGAAGCATGAGTACCGATCAAAGAGTCTCGCCAACTGTATAACGATAATTAAAAGGCAAGTGCAATAGGCATATCGACCAAAGAGATAGTGAGGGTTCAGATAATGATCGAAATACGAATTCGAAAGACGAAGTTTTCACACTTACAGTCGTGAAAACACAACGAAGCCAAAAGTGCAAATGTCGCACAAAATGTAAATGTCGTTTATTTGAAAATTGTGACGAAAAATTGGTGTTTATAAAACATAGGTGTAGGTAGCTTATAAGACCATAAAAAAAATGTGAATTGGCTGCCAACAATGGCGACACACTGGTAGAAGCAGTTATCTCTGCAAAAGGCACAAATTCAGGTCAGGACAACAAAGATAATTCCAAATAAAAAATAACAACCAGAAAATTGTACAAACATCATCATTAGCCAATCATTTCAGCAGTGTTTCAAAAGATGAAAACTGATAACAATCTTAAGATCAACAAGTCACGATATTAAAGATAAAATATTCAATACTGTTGGCATAGCCACTGCTGCTAGCAGGCATCCATAGCCTCGACAGGGTTTCCATTTAACCCACTCTGACATCTGTATCCTATTAATAAGTTGTGGATCAGAATAAAGGACATTAAAGAGGTTTCTTTTTGCAAATTTTCATATACCCGACATTGCTTCGCTGCCAGCGGGCCTGTTCAGTACCCCGGTGAAGTTGTATTGGCATCATGAATGCATTTACCCGCTGCCAGCATACATGTTCATCATCCCAGCGGGTTTACAAGCACTTCCCATAGCTCTTATTAATAATTTATTTTGTTTTTTATAGATATATAGCTGAGCAGAGTGACGCTGAAAATCATGATTTTTTAACATATTTCTTTTAGCCCTCATCAGAATTTTTTAGAACTATCCTTCATTGTGATCCAGAGATGATTAAAAACAAACTTCCTAAAACAAGGAGACATCTTCTAAGTCATTCCTTTACGGAAAAGGGACAGTGTAAAAATATAATAGATGATCATGACGAACTTTACTCAGAGATCAAAATCAGTAGACTTCTTTCAAACAACAGATTTTTCCAACACAAATATAAATTTCAGAAATAAACCATTGATGTTTGTACAATTTTTTCAGAAGTTATTTCAACGAAGGAATTTCTATTGTTTCTTTTTGAATAGCTCAGTGTACAGGTATGTGTATTTTCAAAAACACAAACTGATAGATTCAAATCAAAATCAAAACAGAAAGCAAGCGAAAATACAAACAAAAATAAAATATTTACATAGAATACAAGGGTATTTATCAAGCAAAGTATCTCTTCAGGGCTTGGCCATTCACCGGGTAGGTGTCAAGCTGCCCTTCAAGATTCTGTAATCGAAAGGAACTAGGACCCAACCTTTCAGCAATTAAAAATGGTCCAAGCCATAAGTTTTGAAATTTTGTGTGTTCTCCCTTTCAATCATGCGGTTTGTCCCACTTCAAGACGAGATCGCCTACTTCGAAATTCCTATCAGAAGAAGAGTTAGAATCGAACCAGCTTTTAACCAATTGTTGATGTTGATCTATCTTACGTTTATCTTGGGATCTTAATTCTTCTAGCTTCATCAAAGCATTAATTCGATTTTCTAAAGGGGGACAATCTTCTTCTTGAATTTTCTGTGACAACTGAAGCGAAGGAAGAAGAATGTGGGGTGGCAGAATTTCTTCTCTGCCATAAACAAGAAAAAAGGGGTAGTTACCTATAACATCTTTTGGCATTACCCTGTCATCCCACAGCGCGTTCAGCAGCGCATTGTGCCAATTTTTGTGATTTTCAACCACGGTTCTCTTGATAATTTTAATCAAGTTCTTATTTGTTGACTCTACCAATCCATTACCCTAGGGGTAGTAACTAGCAGAATACTTCAGCTTAATTCATTTTTCCAAAGAGAACTCGCTCATCTCAAGAGAAGAAAAGTATGAATCATTTTCAAAGACTAAACAGTCAGGGATACCGAAACAGGTGATAATATTCGAATTTAGAAAGGCAATTACCTGACTGGTGTTCACAGTTCTTAGCGCAGCAGCTTCAAACCATCGAGTAAAGTAATCTGTGGCTGTCACAATATACTTGTGTTCTTGTGAGGATGGAGGGTTAATTGGACCTATGATATCAAGGCCCCATTGCTGGAAAGGAGAATCTACTGAAACGGGTTGCAAGGGAAAGGCTGGTTTTTGTAACCGCCCTGATGCTTCCTGACAGGTGATACATTTACGACACAAGGCATGAGTGTCTCTAAAAAGTGTGGGCCAGTAGTAACCAGCTCTTAAAACCTTATGAGTAGTGGTTTCACCACCGAAGTGACCACCATCTTCTCTCGCATGCAACTCGAGCAAGACTTTTTCTGCTTCATCTTTTTCAAGACAACGCATCAATACGCTGTCAAAATTCTAATGAAATAGGATACCATTAACCAGATGAAAGGAGGCAGACTTTAACCTCAACACTCTTCTCTTAGGGGGCTTTAAGTGACGAGGTGTTGACCCATGTTCAAGGCAGAACCTAATATCATCGTACCAAGGACTAACAAGGTTTTGTCCGCAACCAATTAAACTTTGATCGCTTTGTCCTAGGTTTGACGTATCACTATCTTATGGTTGTCCTGTCTCTGAATCAACTACCAACTTACATAACCCTTGGCCTCTCACAATCTAACCTGGGGTGATTTCTAAGTCATACTCCTGCAAGGAGGTGACCCAGTTAGCTCTCTTTTCTCCTAACTCCTTCTCTACTAACAAGTTCCTCACGGCTGGGTAAGGGACGATGACTTTCGTCCTTGACTTCAAAAGATAGGACTGGAAGTGCTTAACTACTTTGAAAATAGTGTAGGCTTGACGATCAACCGATGGATAGTTAAGTTCAACACCTTTGAAAGCAGAGCTCATAAAGGTGATGGGTACTTCGTGGTTCTTGGGGTTCTTCTGAATTAGGACGGTGGCATAGGAACGGTCAGAAGCAAAAGTATAGAGTGTAAAATCTTGAGAGAAGTCACGGCTCATGAGTGACGAATCATCTATTATGGCCTTCTTTATGGCATTGAAAGCTTGATTTTCTGTGGATCCCCAGTGATATTAGGTGTCTTTCTTAATCAAATTTTGTAAAGGCCTGACCATTTCAGAGAAACTGGGGAAGAATCTCCTCACGAAGTTAATCTGGCCTAAGAAAGACTACATGGATTTTTTGGATGTAGGAGGAGGGAGTTTTGCAATGACCTGAGTCCTTTCGGGGTCAATAATCATCCCTTCACTAGACATAATGAATCCCAAGAGTTTACCCTGTTCTACCACAAAGATGGATTTTTTGGGATTTAAGGAGATGCCGTATTTACGACATCGCAGTAGAACGGCTCGTAAGTGAGCTAGATGATCGTCTTTGTTTTTAGAATAAACAGTCACATCATCTAAGTAAACTACGACAGACTGATTGATTAAGCCTCGAAAAGAAATGTCCATTGCTCTCTGAAAGGTAGCACCAGCATTAATCAATCCAAAGGGAATTTTACGATAAGCATAAGTGCCCCATGGGGTACAGAAGGTAGTTTTGAGTTGGTCTAGTGGAGACATCAGGACTTGGTTGTATCCAGAGAAACCATCTAATAGGGATAGTCTCTCGAAACCAGATACCTGTTGAAGGATCTGTTCCATGGGTGGGATAGGATAGTTATCTTTATCAGACACTCTATTGAGGTTTAGGAAATCGACGCAGAGTCAGATTTCCCCGTTTTTCTTCTGAACTGGGATAAGGTTGGAAACCCATTGAGTGTGCCTAATAGGAAAAATTATTTTAGCATTAAGGAGCTTATTCAATTCTTTTTGAACAGTCGGTTCAAGTTTAGGGTGCATTTTCTCAGTTTTTGTTGAAAGGGTAAGGTTTGGGGCTTCATCGAGATGACATGCTATATGATATTAGGGTCGAAAGTTTTAAGATCGTCATACGTCCATGCAAAGACATGCTTAAATTCTTTAAATAATTTAACAAAAGCAGCGTTTTCTTGTCTATAACATCCCAAGCCTAGGTTAATGCACTGGGGATTTTCACTAGTTCCTAAATTCACTTTTTTCATAAGACAACAAGGAACTATTAGTTTTATAGTTGACCGCCTTTTTAAATTTATCTTCAAAATCATAAAACTTCTCTAATCTAACTATGGATTTGGGTGTGGAATTTACCATGTCCGACAGAGCTTCAGGGGATTTCGAATCAGGTATTACCGTAAAATCGTGCGTGCATTCATCTATCACCGCGCCTCAAAAGGTTTCTTCCATGTGTAGAAAGTTAATGATCTGCTGATCATCGTCAAATACTCTCCAGTTTGTGATATTGTCAGGAACGGATGGTCGAAACAACAGCTTGACAGAGAATGCATCCAGGGACAAGTCTTATGCAGGAAGAAGTTTAGAAGCTACATTAGCTAATAGATCTGCTTCAGCATTATTTAATCTAGGAATGGAATTTATATTGAAAGAAGAAAATTTATTCATTAAACTCCATACCATAGACTGGTATCTCTTGAGATGCGGAGAGAGACAGTGGATAGAATCTCTTACCTTTCTAACCACTATTTCAGAGTTGCCAAATACAACCAGGTTTTGAATGTTCATATCCAAAGCTTTTCTGAGACCTTGCAGTAAAGCCTCATATTCTGCAGTATTATTAGTACATTCAAATTCTAGTCTGCATGCAATTAACGTCTTGTTACCTGCCGGATCGATAATGATGCAGCCTGCACCATCTCCTTCTTTAGACTTAGATTTGTCGAAATATAGAGACCAAAATTGGTTTCCATCAGGCACATGGGACCGTTGCGTAGAAGTTGTTGGTTGCATACATGCTACAATCTCAGACTATTGTTTTGGATTGATGATAGGTGAAGCCTCGGCCATGAAATTGCCAAAGAAGGTGTCCATCCCTTGGACTTCGGGTGAATCAGCAGAAGGCGTATATGGTTCATTAGGATCGTTCAAATCTGTGACCATGAACTTAAGGTAGCGCTCACGATTTACTTTGATATTATTAGGCTTGTCGTTCTCTGGAAGCCATAGGTGAGACCAGTCTATCGTGAAGTAACCATGTAGCTTCTCTGACCAGTCCCTGCTTAAAAATAGACCATACACTTCTGGAATATCCACAACGATTATATCGATGACCTGATGAACCTTAGGGTTAGACGATAATCTAATAAGTACATTTTTGAGTTCGCCTATAACTTTAACATTGGTTCGATCAAGTTGTATAATTTTTAAAGTAGATGGTTCCACTTCAGCATTAATCTTCTGGCAGACAGACCATGGCATCAGATTAGATGACACCCCTGAGTCCACCATACAATTATGCACATTTCTATTAAAAATCTCGAAATTTAGCAAGAAAGGAGGTACATTTTTGTGAGTACTAAGAGTAGTAGGCTGTGATTTTTTACTCACAATATCTAAAGCTACTTTCTCTACATTATTTACATTACTTATAGGAAGGCTTCCTTTATCTTGAGAATCATGACTATTTTTAGTGGAAGTCTTCTGCGGGACTTTGTTTTGCACAACCTTGTTACCACTTGAATTACCATTTTTGTCGTTCTCTGAAATATTTTGCAACATTTTTTGAAGTAGAAATGGAAACTTCAACAACTCATAAATAGAAATGTTAGCCCTTAACTTTTTAAGATCCTCAACAACATCATAATCTAAGCTGGGGTTCACATTACTCTGTTTAGTCTCAACTGATTTAGATTGCTTTGGAGGCGAAGTTGTAGTGTTATCGGTAGAAGGTTTGTTTGTTGTCTTACTCCTAGTATTATAAGGGTGAACTGTCTCGAAATTAGCTTGAAAGATGCTATCCGAGAAGTGTCCAAAGATGTTTGGAGAAGAATCTTCTTCTTGAACCGTTTCTTGCTCAACTACCTCCTGAGGGATTTCAGGGGGTATCAAGTTATCTTGGGCTTCTAGAATTGTTTGAAGGGCACATTGCAAACTTTCTAGATTTAGGCCTTTGTGGTTTGGATTAGGTCGGTTGGTAGGAAAAGGCTTTTGGAAAGAAGGTTTGTAGGGTCCTTTACTCGAGGAATCTTCTTCAGTTGACCTTTTTAAGTCTATAACTTGATTTGATAGTTTTTGAACAACTTTAGTTAAGTTTTCCAAATCAGAGTTTTCAGGTTGTGTTTTACTTTGAGTGGGTCTAGGTAGAATTTCAATCTTCTTTTTGGAAGAAGAACTAATCTCAGTTTCGTTGCTAGAAGAGTCTTTAAGACTAAGTATATATTTTTCAATCTAGCTGGCCTCCTCGAAGGCCTCTAACAACGTGGCTTTCTTAGATCGTTTAACCCAAATAGCTATACTTTGATGCAAAGCTTTAGTGTAGTAAGCTATTATAAGACTTTCAGCAGGCATAGAATCTGCTGGGATTCGGTTTTTAAGTGTTAAGAATCTTTGATTGAAGTATTTAACTTTTTCTTTTGGGTTCATTCTTAAGCTAGAAAGATCCATGACTAGGACTTCCAGAGGCTTACCGTCTCCGAATTTTTCCAAAAAGCATGACTCAAACTTTTCCCAAGACACGATGGTATGGGGTTGTTGGGAAAAGTACCAAGCGGATGCATTACCCTCAAAAGTATATGGGAACAACCTACAGACAATGTCTTCATGTTCAACATTACGGAGTCTTATGGCTAACATAAATTTTTTAATGTGATCTTCAGCTATCTGTTTTGAGTCAGGGTCAAACTTGGGGAGCCATTTCTCCAGTTGTTTTGGTAAAGGGTGTTGGGCTCCAGGTACAGCTACAACATCCTGGTCAAGCCAAGGTCTAGCAGGATTGTTTTGATTTTCCATTGGGGTAGTGGGTGTGGAAGGTTGAGAAGGAGAATTGCCTTCGTCAGAGGAATCTCCTCCAGAAGAGGAAGGAGATGATGGAGGTGGTGAAGGAGGTATCCCAGATCCTCCAGCAGCAGGATTTAAGATTGGATCTGTGGGATTCACAGTGAGGTTAGTGTCACCTAATTGTTCTCTGATGTCAGAGAAGTCTAAAGGTTGACCCCATGGACGGTTTGGTTGCCTGAGACGGGCTAAGGCATTATGTGTTTTTATAAGAGATTGACGGACAATCTCTTGTATGTCACCACCTGTAGGATTAAGGGTTGTTGGCTCAACTGTGATCTGTGGATCGTTAATTGAAGTAGTTGTTGTTTGAAGGGGAATATTATCGTGTGAACGGCTTCTAGTCACTATAGGTAAGCGAATAGGGGGTGGAGGAGTCTTGTGACTGCCTCGTGCCATTAATTAAGTTCAGGCCCTCCTTCTAGCGCCATTTGTTGATGGGTGAAATCGTTCGTCCATCAACTGAGAGAGTGGAACCGGTTCGGGGTTGTCTAATAACCTAAGCTGTTTGGGATGAACCACCCTGACGGGTTTAGCAGCTCCGTTAGCCGATCTGAGGTCCTAAGAAAACAAAAGAAAACTAATCTACAATAACTAATCTAACTAAAAACAAATAAAACTAACTAATAAATTAATCTAACTAAAACTAACTAATTAAAAAAAAACTAAACTAAAACTAATTATTATAACTGCAATCTACTAATTACTACTATACTAACTCTAACTAATTAACTACCTAACTACTAACTACAATATAACTTATTCACAAAATGTACAATATCCATAATTTACAGATTTAATTAAAACCTGAAAAAAATCATTTACATTCTGCCCTAAGACAGTAAAAGATGTTTTTGTTGATTTTATAATTTTATGAACAGAAATAAAACAGAAAAATAACTAAACTAAATCACTAATTCTAAACTACAAATATAACTAACTAAAATGCTGATAATATACTAAACAAATAAATAACAAATTGACCTGGAAACGCTCCAGGTTTGTCCTGTGTATGATGACTGTGCTAGCAGGTCGGAGGAAGGAAACTTGTACTGAATAATCCAGAAGCTTCTCGTAAACGATAGCTGCAGTGCTCTTTAAGTTTATTTACAAGACAAACAAGACATAAAAATCACAACAATCATATCATTTATAAATCTCCACAATTAGGTAAACCTGTTATGCAAAGATCTATACTTAATAATTCAATTGATGAAGAAGAGAAATCTGTCATTCACAAACTGAATCAAGTAATTGTTGTATTTATTAAGTACTGGAAGAAATCAGTTATGGATCAAATTAATTAAATCATATCACTTTGCAAAAGACTAAGATAGTTAAAGTAGTCGTTAATCAAATGCAAATTGATAAACATGAACATGAAACAAAAGATTGATATTATGAAAGCAAAAGTTGTAGCAGAACATCAACTTTTGTCTCAGTATGTATTAGATATCCATAATCCTGGTTCTCCCACAAGAGAGGATGATCCTTATTACACAAAAGAATAAGTATTTAAAGGTTTTCCACAAGGTAAAACCTCCCCGTGGAAGTTATAAAACTGTTTACATAAAATCTGGGAAGATATCCCAAAGTCAACGAAACTAGGGAACTAAAATAAAAGTAAAATATTCAAATATCCTCTAGACTGTCCATCAAATCCCATGCAATTCGAATTCACCTGAAAAGGACCAAAAATGAACAAATTAGAAGGATCTTTTATTAATAAAATGATAGAAAATTTAATTCTATAGACTAGCTACAGAATCATGCAATTTTGTAGCTAGTCTAAATAAGATACAGAATCAGCATTGAAATTAATCGAAAATCTTTTAAACAATTCCATTTAATTGATGTCCAATAGCCATTTGAAAAACAAATCATTTAATTTGAGTCTGTTATAATATGCGAAATCAAACAGGATCCAAATCAATTAAATGACCACAGAGATAGGCATACTCTGTTTTGTTTGTTACCTAAAAGTCGGGTGACAAAATCATATGGAACAACAATACGATTGTTTCATAACAAATCGAATTCAACATAATCAAAACAAATGGAAAGCAATTGTTACGCTGCCTTCAACAGTAAATATGAATTCGACAGGATTATTTCCAAATCATAATAATTGTTTTGATTTATCAAACGACTCATGCCACAAGTAGATTCACTCGAGCTGGTGCGAGAATCAATTCCAATATAGTTGTAACAGGATCGATTGATAGCAATAGAATTTGTAAATTGGGCGAACAAGATTGATTGTCTTCGATCGAAATTATTCCAATCAAACAAATTATCACTGGGTTTGACCAATTCGTTTTACACATTTAAAATCAAACAAAATAGCAATTACAATCGGGATCCAATTCCTAAAATGATCGATCTAGCAACAATCCAATCAAGCGATTCAGTCGGCTGGGTTTTAGCATAGTCATTGCAAATCATAATCATTCCGTGATTCGGGCATATTTGCACAAGTTTAATGAGATCGTTGTTTTTATAAAAACAGATTAGTTCTTTCCAATTAAATTGAACAGAGTGGAACTCAACGATTTGGAGAATCATATGACACATCATATCGTAACAACTACACTCCCGAAATCATTTACCAATCACAATATACGAATCATAACGAGATCAGATGCAACATGATCGTATTCTAATTTGGGCGTGGAAAACTTCTTGTTCAGAATGTATACAAAATGAATTCAATCGAAAACACATCATTAATTTCATTACTTCAATCAAACAAACTTATCAAATGAAATCCAAACGAAAACCATTCAAATCCAATAAAAATCTATGAGCAAATCGTATATCAAATCGAAATTTCTTTTATTTCTAGCAAAAAACGAAACCATGTACAAAATGATAACCGAATGACAGAGGCAATTTGGATGAGAGACTGAGCTATTTAAAAACATAATTCAAATTATTTAGTTAACCTTGCTTATTCACAAAACAGAAACGATATCAAATTTTCATACCTGTACAGTGACGAGGCGGCTTGATCATGCCAATTTAGAATTGACAATGACTATGGCTGATTCAACGTTTTTGAAAAGGATGGAGCCTGTTGTCTTCTCCTTCTTATTAGCTTCTTGGAGCTTGTCTCTTTTACTAGTTAGCACTGCAATTTGATCTTCTAGTGATCGAATTTTCGATTGGAGTATGGGAACATCAATGTAGTATCGTCCTAACCAAGAATCGCACTAGTCACAGAAGAGACTGTGTGGGTTTTGAAAGAGAAGGCGAGGGTTTGGATATGTGATTGAGGGTTTCATTAGGCAACTTAATACTAGGGTAGCCAGGTTCATCCCTTAGGCAAGGGGAAATATTTGTCACGAAATCGTATGGTGGTTCAAAGCATAAACCCTGCGAGTAAGGATATTCATCGGCTAAAAAATGTTCAATATCAGAATCGGAATCCTCACTCAGAACTATAGGTTTTGACTCAGCAGAGGGTTTAGGCTTGTTCTTGGCCATCTGTGAAATCAAACGAGCATTCTTTTTACCCTTAGCGTTAGCAGTAGGGTTTGCCTTGGGCTTTTTGCTCACAAGATTTTTAATAGCCTCTGCACTCTTAGTTACAGCATCGGGTAAGTCGATAGGCGGGTAGACTGAAGGCTTAGGAGCAGGCAATAGGATATGGAAGGGCACCAGGGGTACGGCCTTGACTTCACTCACCACAAGTTTGTCAACCTGTATAGGGTTCAGATCCTCGAAACCATTCCGAGCAACGAAAGTTCTCCAACTATCACCATGCAAAATTAAATGATAAACAATGATAATTTTGATAAGTCCATGGTGGAACAGGCTGCTGTCAGCCTGGTGCCTTTTGAACCTTTTCAACATTTTATATAGGCTACGATGAAAGTAAAAGGGAAAATTCAATGAGTATCCCATAAAATTCCTAAGCAAGCGCAGGTGGTAGAGAAACGCAAGTCCGTATCGAACTTCACAGGTCATGAACCGTTTGATTACCATCAGAGTATCATGCCATCATGGTTTGAGTGTAGAGATGGGCATACCTCTGTCACAAGAGGTGACTTTACGCGAGAGAAACAACAACGTCCATGGCACCTCCTCGACCTTACAATTTTTGAACCGGCGCTGGCCTGTAGCAGGTAACCCTGTAGCAGAGCTAATAAATCCCTCGTTAATTGCTAACTGTATGTCGCCCACCTTGGCTCTACAGCCATCGAAGGTCATGGAAAACTGTCGTGCTACACAGAGATTAAAACCCTCAAATCGTTTCACGAAGGTAAGACATCTATTGTCCTCCAAATCTTTGCGAGCATTGTCAAACATTAATAGGGCTTGGTCGCCATTTGGTTCGATCCAAACGACTGGTTCCATGGAACCGAGCACATGGTAAGCCGAGGGTTTGTATCACAATACACACAGGAGCATAGTTGCCCGAGCTAACAGAAGTGAACGGTAATAAGGGGTAGGCATAAATGCCATCGTGTGAAGGTGGTGGAGTTATTCACTTCCATGCATAACAATTATGATCAATGGTACCACCGTCGACGTTCATAGCTGTTATACCCACTATAGCATAGTTTAACACTCATGTCATTTTCCCAACCAATGAAACAATGATAAGTGTATAAACAAACGTGTTTAATAAACATTATACCAAAGTTTGAAACCATCAATCATACGATTTAAAACCAATAGCATATGTTTAACCATGCGCCAATGTATTGTAACAACTCATATCAATAATTTATCCAAGGTGCCAATGGATCTTCATACAATCAACATGCCAATAGTTATGAAAATATGAACATAGGTGTTCTATTAAAAGGATACATATGAAAAATTTAACCATAACACCCATGTATTTTCATGAAACCAAAAGGTCAAGTAAATCAAATAAAAATGCAATCCAAATGCTAATGCCTTACAAACTCAACAAAACCAAATTACACAATTTATCGAAGCATGAGTATCGATCAAAGAGTCTCGCCAACTGTATAACGATAATTAAAAGGTAAGCGCAATAGGCATATCGACCAAAGAGATAGTGAGGGTTCAGATAATGATCGAAATACGACTTTGAAAGACAAAGTTTTCACGCTTACAGTCGTGAAAACACAACGAAGGCAAAAGTGCAAATGTCGCACAAAATGTAAATGTCGTTTATTTGAAAATTGCGACGAAAAATTAGTGTTTGTAAAACATAGGCATAGGTAGCTTATAAGACCATAAAAAAATGTGAATTGGCTGCCAACAGGCTGGTAGGGGGTAGAATCCCTATCAAGGATATCTGAGAGCTAACCCTCCGGTCCATACTGTTTTCCATCATGAGCATGACGGGAAGTACTAGCATGCATCTGGCATCAAGATCGCAGGTGGCTTATGGTGTCCAGTGTTTGGAACCAACATTGTTCAACTGGAGTGCAGGGTTCCTTCGAAATGTGAAGGAACGAGTTTCATGGTGCCGGATGGGACAGAAATAGTTTGGTTATGGCTCTTTTCTGGTCTCATTTTTCCTGGAGTGCATCCCCCAGATGCAGCCTCAGATAGGACTGGCAGTGCAACTAGTGGACGAACCAAGAATGGAGAGGTGGACTAGTCTGTCTCCGAGGCTAGTAGCGGAGTCAGAGTTCTGTTTTACTGGTGATTTCTTTTCTTGGCTAAGATGACAATATCTTTGGGTAGAGGACTTCCCGTATGCTAAGGTAGATTTCTGTGGGAGCATGGATTTGATTTTACCCGCGGGGGAAGACTGGGATGTGTTAGGTAAGATACTGAGCCATACCTTGTCTAGTTTTGTTTTTTAAGTTTTTGGTGTATATATATATTTTTTGGGTATGTAGAAGAGTTTTTTAACAGATGTATTGTTTTCAACATGAAAACAAGGGAGCAGTGCGCCCAGCCAATATACCGATACTAGGACGTTGTGAGGGTGCTCCAGTTGTAGCAAATTAGGGAGTACCCTTGATAGCTCTCCGAGAGGTCGAAAGAAACCTCCAAGGCCTCACGATGGGCATTCCTCCTCTACGGTGGGGAGAAGTGCCTTTACATCTGCAGATGCACACTGTGGGAGTGCCATAGAATGTCAATTCTCTGCTGAGACACGTAGTGCGTGCAGTGATATGTTACTTGTAGAACAATGTAGTGCAGAGAGATTAGAGTCTCTCTGGTGATCATATTTTTGTATGCCTTGTCAGGCGATGTTGTAGGGGTTTAAAGACCCGACATTTTGCTCTTCTACATACTTTTTTGATGTAATCAAAACATTTCAGTCACGCCATATATATATATATATATATANTTTTGCTTTCCTTAAATCTTATATGTGGGTGAGATACCGATCCATTATGTAATTAGCTAACGAATCTGAAACACTATTAAGTTCTCTTGGAATGTGTCTGTATTCAATGTAATCGAACATTCGTTCAAGATGGCGAACTTGTAGGTGGAGACGTAGAAGGATAGGACTACGGATAGTGTAGATATGGTTGAGTTGATAGACCATGATTTGGGAGTCTAAGTAAACAATGATATGAGAGATACCTAGGGAGGAGGCTTGGGTCAACAGTCTGATGACAGCATGATATTCTGCCATGTTGTTGGTTGCTAGTCCTAAGAAGATACCTCCTGAACTCACCACCTCGTCAAATTGGTAAATAACCCATGCTGCCGAAGCAATGTTCCAGGTATGTCGACTAGCGCCATCTGCA
>SNQJ01S0007287.1:109493-121692 GCA_010110895.2 Picea sitchensis | reverse complement strand
AATTAGACCCCCCCTCCCAATTCCACTTACCACCTCAGGGGGGTCCGACCAAAACCGCCTACCCCTCCAAACTGCTCACCCAAAATTTCAAAACCGTTTGTTTTTCCTGTTTAACACTTCGACTTCCGAGGTGGATTATGGGTAAATGGAAATGAAATTTAAAAAATAGAGAGAGGTTTTTGTTCATAGTGGGATGAAGAACAAAAACCTCTTCCATATTTTTAACAGGTTCTACCAATTGGGAGAATCTAAGCCATCTTTCAGCCTCATTTTTCAGATTTTCAGTTTTTATGTTTCAGTCCTGATGTTGTGGGAGTTGGTTCGACAATCTGGAGACGAAATTGGAGAAACCAAAGGAGGTTTTTTTCCAGAACATTCTCATATACAATAAAATCCTTGAGTTTTTACACATTTTTCACTATTGAGGAGAAACAAAGGTCTGAGTAGACCCATTATTTTCAGCAGTTTGACCAGTTTTTCATGGCAGACAGTTCCAGGTTGTTGGGGATTTGTTGCTATTTTTGGCCAAGGTGGTTGAATTCGACCTCCTGAGCCTGGGGAGAGTTCATTCCATATATTTTAATGAATCAAATGCATAGGGAGGATAAGTCAGGGGACCATGATTTAATCTTGTATCAGATCTCTCAGTGCTTTCTGTATTTTCATCAATCCAATAATACAGTCGCAACAGTTACATGATTCTTGTGTCAAATACATTGATGAAGTTTTTCTCACTGTAATTGTTTTTTCCTCTATTTTCATATGTGTTTCTCTTATCTATTGTTTTAAAGAGATTTAATATTAGGATTTGTGTAAAAACACACTTTCTGAGTTTAAAGCAATGCCAATGTTTTCCATTGAAAGTTAAATGCATAATTCTTTATTGCTTTGTATTTAATTCGACTTCTTAACATTTTTCCCCCCTGCCATACCTCAACCTTATGAAGATCCAATAATTTTCCTAGCTTTCCCTGTAAGTTTGTCTGTAGAATTTGTTTTTGATTGAATCTAAGACTCTGACTCCATTTCCCATGGTTCCTCTTCTCTACACCTACCCATTCTTAAAAAATAAATCTTATACTTCATAACTAGCCTAACATCCCATTCAAATAAAGCTATATCAGACATAGATATCCCTCTCTGAGTCTTGGAGGGTTATATCCTCAACTCAAAAAGGTTTTGTGGTTACCCCTGCCAATTTCCTCCCCACCCTGGGAAATTATAGGGTGATAACACCATCTATGAGTTGGCAAGTGAGGCACACTATGCCATCCTAGATAGAGGCTACCTTGTAGCCGCACTTTCCCTTTTCAATTTTTCCATAAGCCTCCTTGATGTGTTGTGCTAGGGAGTGATCTGAGGCCTTCCCTGGGTAAAACTGCTAAGGGTCAGGTCCCTTCATGCTTAATCTTGTAATCAAGTGGATCAGCGTCGGATACACAGTAATATGTCGATTGAGCCACAGGTCTCCACCATGGTAGCATGACAAGAGGAGTTTAAATAAAGTGTTAACCTCCTGGTGACAGCTAAAATGGGGAATCTTCATCACATTTATCATAGTGGATTGTGCCATCTCCTTAATCCATGGCTGGGAGACCAGGTGAGGATTCTTCCTAGTTGTCTTTATCAAGTTTCAGTGGGATGTGAGAATAGCATAGTTCTTTCTATTCCCTAGGTTGAAGTCATTATTCTTTAGTAATGGGATCTGTCCTAATTAGCTTCCAAGTACGTGTATTCCTTTCAAAATGTACGTGGTGATCATAGTGTACTCATAGTCTTGTGGGATGTTGTCATGGTTAACCGCGTCAGCTAAAGGTGGAATATAGTCTGGTAAGATCGACGGGATCTACTTCACATTAGTCATATCGCTGTGATGATTACTTCACTACTTAGTCGTGGGGTTGACATGACTCGAACATCATCTAGTCGAAGGGGAAGCCTGCAGTCCCTTGGTCAACAATGCTTGTACACCTTCAGATAATGGTTTATCAACCATCAACTTCTTGAATATCTCCTCGATAGACTTCTCTAATTCAGTAGGTTCGCCCGACATTCTCATTATTAAACAGACAGGTCGGGGTAGGAGAACAGATAAGTATACAAATGAACAATGACGTATAGTTTTTGATAACACAACTTGACACACAATCAATTCTCTGTTAACTCAGCTAATCACAGGTGGTAAAAATTGGTCCCGACGTAATGTTCGATGGGTTAAATGAGCAAGGCCTTGTAACAGATTCTTCCGACAGGCAGGAATGCTTCCATCAATGTGAATCTATCCATTATGGCATGGTCTCAACATCCAAAAAGTAGTCCATCCTCTCATAAATCTATTTCCTAGCCATTCCAGAGTGTCGTTCTATTGGGCGGGGTGCCACCAATGATCATATATTGTCGCCAGGGTGAAGTCCCATTCTGCACAATCCTGTTGTTCCAACGATGTTCAAATCCTGTGAACCTGTCTTCTATGAGGTTCCAATTTGTGAAGGCTTCCATCTATTCTTTGTATCTTCGTGTAGCTTTTCTAACTTGGATTTCTTTTTACTGAGCTTCCTTTCCTTCCTTCCTTTGGTCTAAGTTTCTCTAACTATTTATGGATTCCTCTTTCCATTCTTATTCTTATCTTCCCTTAGTGTAGTGACTTTGCACTGCTGATGTGCTTTCAAAGTTTTCAGAGTTAATATCCCTTCTCTTATTAATTCTAGGGTGGGTATTCTTCTTTCTTTCATGGATAGGTCCTTCAAACCTTCTTGATTTCTTTCAACTTCGACAACTAATTCTGTTGCCTTCTGTTGCTTCGACTTATCTTCTTGTTCTTATATTAGTCGGTTTATTTTTCTATGTATGAAATCCCTTCGTTCTTGTTTTTTCTTTTCTGTAGCTTCTTCCTCTTCTTTCGTTCTGATCTGATCTTTCTCAATCCAATTCTTTCCTAATAAAAGTGGGAAAGGGGCATTGTTCTCAACAAACTTAATGACTTTAAATTCCTCTTAAGTCGATGTTCCATGGATAATAATAGGTACATTAGTAAATCTTCCACATAGGGTTATCATCTTACCTTTAAATAAACCTATCCTTCCCAATGAAGGTACCATATTTGGCTTTCCCAAAGTTTCCCAAGTGCCTTCTGTCATAATATTCACTTGTGTTTCTTCATACAAGACACATTCTATGTCGAAATCTCCTATTATTGCATTTATGCGTTGTTTTTCTTTCATGATCTCTGGTAAACTGACACCTTTGTGATCACTCATTGTTTCTTTCAATTTTGATAACATAGTCTTAGCTTTATCTGATTCTTTATCTTTATGATTCTTTAACATGCTCTTAGTCTCTTGATTTTATTCATAGTTTTCTTGTCTCATGTTCATCCTTTCAACTTTAACAATCATCCTTGGACAATCCTCAACCTCATGACCAACAATTTTACAACAAAGACAAATAGGACCTATATCAGGGAATTCCTTAGAAAGATGTCCTGGTCTTATGCAGTTATAACATAATGTCAATCCTCTTTTTATTTTATATGTTCCCCAACCTCTTCTATACTACGCACTAGGATGACAGTGTTGGACCTACAATCTGCACAAATTCTTTCTAGGTTCTTGCATCCACTTATTAGTCCAAAAAATATTTCTATGCATAGGAATACCATATATTTCTTCATTTATATTAGCTTTACTTAGATCAACTCTTTCTTCCAACTGTGCCCTAGCTTTCAGACTAGGACAAAATCTATTAAAGATACTTAAATTCATGCTTTCGAAACAAAAATTTCTACTTATATTACTCTTATCAAAACACAAATATTTACCTCTTTTAAGATCTTACCTATTTTCTTCAGATCGAGTTTCTTTCTTAGCACCAAGCTTCGCAAGCCAAGTAGAGTATTTCACACTTCAGCAACAGATCTATGCACAAAGATTTTGTTTTCTTTATTTCATTTCCCAGCAATCACAGTTTCAGGTCCCGACAACAGTACCATTTGTTGGCACAGGGGAAGACCCAGGGTTCAATGCTAACAACACACCAACAAAAACCTAACTACCGGCCCTTTCGACAACACCTGTGAAGTAGGTGAAGTGTCACCGGAGGTAGAAGCAAGGGGGGTTATAGGACTGAAGTCTCTGTAACCAAGCTGGGACATAGATATGTGATAATAACACTTCACAGATTATTCTAACAACACTTAAAAGGTGATATGCATTAGTTCATTAGCTTCATTAACCTCGCAGAACAAACCAAAAGGTATATCAATGTAGTAACAATAAAGATTAATCACTTCGATCAATTAACACAGAACACTGATTTAGGTCTAACATTCCTTCATCCTTAACACAACTAAATCACTAAGCATCAACAGATATATCTAACATACATAATAAGAAAAGCACTGAGCATATTCATAACATAAGCAACAAAGCACAAAGCAACCAAAAAGATATAAGATATACGTGGTTCACTCCAGTGTGGGGCTACGTCCACCAACTGCTTTGTCTTCTTTATTAGTCTTCAATATCTTACATTCAGTTGCTCCTATGAACTAAGCCACAGAGTTGAGCTTCTCACTAGATGGGATATCTGTGTACTGAGCGCTAGATCCTCCTTCCCAAATATAGTTCAAGGAACATAGTCAAATTCTCTATTGAACACATAGACATACATACAAATTATGTTGCACAAAACAACTCAAAAATACTTGCACTTAGCCTCACAAGCTATTGACTCATTTCTACATTACATTATTACTTATTTATGATTTTACAATAGGGCCTAATCCTGGGTAAACCCCATGGGCCAAAATCCCATAACCCATTACAAAAACCATAAGGAACCCCTTACTGGGTCCACATAGCCCACAAAATAAGTGAGATCCACGATCTCATCTTTTCTTGGGTGCTCCTTCCTCGATCTTTGTGTCAAAGTCCAAAAAGTGGTCAAGCCTAACCAAGGTTTCCTCAAAACATGGTCGAGGACCAACATGTTTCATGCATACTATCAACAATTGAAGGCTGTCATTAAATCATTTCTGCACATGAAACTTCTGACCCTGCACTAGTACTGACCAATAACAAAGTTCTGCGCTGCATTTCATCTACATCACTGTCCGTCGAGATGAGAACTAGGAAGAGTTACAATCGCACTACAAACTAACAAATGAAGACATGGAGCATATTACAAAGGAGTGGTCAGAGGAATTCTTTGTACCCATCATTGATGAAGAATGCACCGATACTGACACCATAGGAAGCCTCATAGTCACTTGGGTCGAGCATGTTAGAGAGTCCAGTGGGACGAAGAAGAAGAAAAAGCAAGAGGAAGTCCAGGATATAGAGACTGATGAGAAGGATAATGCTTTTGAAGATAATGGATCTGACTCACCAGAAGGAGGAGGAGACATAGAAGAAGGATAGGGAGGAGGAAATGAAGAAGAAGAAGGGAAAGGAGGAGGCGAAGCTACCACCCCTCCACTTGAGGATCCCCCTATTGGGACAGTAACATCATAGAAGAGGAAGGTTTCCCAAAAGAAACCATAAGCAAGGAAGAAGACACGCTCTAATAAGCCCCAATTAAAGGCCACGCTCATGGAGGACGATATCAGTTTGGTCTACGAAGCTATGGAGGATGCTTCCAAGGATATCTTGTAGAGATATGGAGAGAATCAGGAGGAGCTATATACAAGGATCAAAAAGGAATTGAAACAAGTACAACAAGTTGTTTGTTTGGTCCACATAGTACCTACTCTGTCACATATTGCAGAATTGGGGGATGGACCATCCCAATTGAGAAGACCTGCAAATGTGATAGAAGCTCAACTTCAGAAAGTCCAGGAAGAGAAGGAGAAGGCTACAAAATCCTTAACACAAGAGAAAGATGAACCCTTAGAACAATTACGAGTAGAGTGATACAGAGTAGCCGCCTATGAAAGTGAGAGAGAAGAGTTTCAGGTGATTCTCTAGGAGGAAAGAGCCCAGCTACAGAGAGAAAAGGAGCAGTTGCTCGCAGAGCGGGCCGCGTTCAAAGAGGTAGTGAGTAAAGAATGTCACTATATGCCAGGCTTGGCATAGGAGGAACAAGAGTCAGTCGAGGCTCAAGTAGTGAAACTCATTGAGATCATCCAGCAACTTCAAACCAGGATATTGGAGGCCCAATAAGTACTGAGCACCCCACAGGAGATACATGACTAGAGGGAGGAAACCAATAGGAACACAGTAGTAAGCATAATATCCCTCACCTCAAAGTGCAAACAACTAAGTGAAATAAGCATACAGACATATGAATGCCTCGCCAAGGATCCAGAGCTAAGAAAGCTGGAAGAACTGCTACAAGAGGCACAAAAACAAACATTTTCTATGCAGGTGCAAATGAATCTACTCACAGCAGTTGAAATAATGAAAATATTCCAAGAGCAACATGCAATACAACAACAGATCACTACCCTCCAGGGAAAGGTATTGGAAGTCATGCAGAAACTGCAACCTGTGCAGGACGAAGCCTGCAAGGTGTTCGAAGATATTGATGGACATGGCTTGCAATTAGACCAAGTGGTTGAAAAAGTAGAACAACACCTGGAAGGGACTATTACAGAGAAGACGATCCAGGAGCGCGTTGAGTAGAAAGCTCAGGCTAAGCAACAAGTCGAGGCAGAGCGAGTTAAGATCGAGGCCTTCTAAGCAACATTGACCAAACCTGAGTGACTTGGGATGAGTTAGAGATGAGTGTTGGGGGCATGTTGGCCCTCGACCAATTTTTGACGAAACCTTGGTTAGGTTTGAACCAATTTTGAAATTTGACACACTGGTCGAAGAAGGAGCACCCAGGCGGAGCTGAGATCACATATCTCACTTATTTTGCAGGCTATGTGGACCCAATAAGGGGTTCTCTAGGGTTTTTGTAATGGGTTTATGGGATGTCAACCCATAGGGTTTACCCATGATTAGGCCTTATTGTAAGGGATTGTAAAAGTATAAATAAGTAAGAATAAAACATTAAATAAACATTAATACTAGTGTTTATTAATTAAACATTAAATAAAACATATACAATTAAAATAAATAATATAATAAAACAAATACAAATTATAAAAAAATAATAAAAACATATATTAATAAAACAAAAATATCAAATATCAAATAATCAAAAAACTTATACTAAAATAAACATAAATAAAAACAAAATACAATATAATAAAAACATGTATTAAAAACCAAAATCGTAAATACAAAAAACAAAATAAAGCAAAACCTAAATACAAAAATATATAATAAAACAAAACAAAACTAAAATAAAAAACAAATATTAAACAAAACATAAATTAAAAAAATTAAAATAAAAACAAACTTTAAAACTATCCTAAGTTTTCTACCTCACATCACATCACAAAACAAATCAACATCCAATAATCATAACAGACCCCCCATGCTTTTCGAGCTTTAACGAGGGGGGGTCCGATATAAGTGGTATTGGGGGGATACTTGTCACCCCCTGGTGATTTCGTATCCCCCCTCACAATACCACTTACCACCTCAGGGGGGGTTCGGAATACCACCTTTAAAAAAAAAACCACTTTCCCCCAATTTTTCAAAACTGTCTGTTTTTTGTCTATTTGACACCTCGTCTTTCGAAGTGGATTCTGGGAAAATGGAGACATATTTTCAAAATTCGAGAGAGGTTTTTTTTCAGCACGAGCTGAATAACAAAAAATGCTTCAATATTTTGCACAAGTGCCACTAGTTGGGATAATTGAAGCTCTATTTCAGCTTCATTTTTCGGATTTTTGGTTTTTCTTGTTGCAGTCTTGATTTTGCAGGAGATGTTTCAACGTGCTGGAGACGAAATTGGAGAAACCGAAGGAGGTTTTTTTCTAGAACATGATCATATACAATAAATTCCTATAGTTTTTGCACAGGTTTCACACATTGGGAGAAACCGATGTCTGAGCGTACCCCTATTTTCAGTAGATTCAGCCAAATTTGCAGTTCCAAATCTTTGGGATTTACTTGCTATTTTTGGCCAAGAGGATCGAATTCGATCTCATGAGCCTAAGTATTGTAATTTTAATTTATATCCATTTTTTTAATAGAGTATGGGTTGTTGAACGTGACCGGAAAAGAATCATTCATTGTTGTAATTAGCTCACAGAGCCATATTTCATCAAAACAAGATTACAGTTACAGGATTATTGTGTCATTATGATGGTGAACTTTTCCTCTGTGTAATTATGTTTTACCTGTTTTTCATATGTATTTATTTCTCTATTTTTTAAAGAGATTCAAGATTAGTATTTGTTTAAATACACCCTGTTCCCAGTTTAAAGCAATATCAATGTTTTATGCCTGAAGGTCATTCCCAGGATTTTTAACTTCCCTGTTATCCCTCTTTGAGTCTTGGAGGTCTAGATCCAAGACTCGAAGTGGTTTTGATGTTGCCTCTGTGGCTACCTCCACAGCCTTTGGAAAATTACAAAGTGCTAACAGAATGGAGACCATACTGGGGACTCTCCCCAGTAGTACACTTCAAATTTCCAGATCTGATCACTGATGGTGGACAATGACCAGACATAAGAAGGGTGAAATATTTCACCTGGCGACTCCAATCAACTCCAGACAGTGCCAAATCAAAGACTCCACTAGAGGAAAAACTTGAAGCAAGAACCAAGCAACTTAGAAAGATCAGGTACTCAAGCCCAAATTGCATTCAGGACATCTTTGGTTTTATATGTAATTATTTTCTATCTTATTCTAAGCCTAATAAAAAGTACATTGCTGAAGATTGCATTGACCACCTACTAATTGATGATCCTCAAGAGACTAAGCCCCAAATTGTAGATCATGTACATACTCATACACTTGCAGAAAGCACAACAAGACATGAGCCTCGTGCTTTATCTCCTTACATTGTTGAAATTCTAGTTAGCTACAAGCCCCTTGCTTTACCTCCTATACCTGTGAAAATCCGAGATAGATACAAGCCTCTAGAATTGCCTCCTATCCTCCATGACCTCCCTACAAATTATACCAATAATTTTCCCAGGTTTGATGGAGATAATGCCAATATCACTGCTAAAAAACACATCCAGAGGTTTGAAGATTTCCTTGACCTTTGTGAGGTTGAAGATGATGATGTCTATATCAAGAATGTTGCCTTGTCTTTGCAAGGTAAAGTCAAAAATTGGTTTAAAAACCTTCCAGTTGCAAGCATAAGAAATTTTCATCAATTCATGCAAGTTTTCTTAGATAGGTGGGTGATAATGGGAAATGTTTTACTCATCCTAGAAGAGTATGACCACTTGAAAGGAAATCCATGAGAGATGGTACACCAGTTCTCAACTAGGTTCAATAAGGTGTATCATTCAAGAACCTGTGGATGTAAGGCCACCTCCTGGTTTAGCTCAATTGCATTAACTAGATGCCTTTGATCCATAAATGACATTCCAATTAAGATAACAAAACACTGCAACCCTTGAAGAAATGAAAAAGATTGCAGTTGACGTAGAAGATAATCTGCTACATAAAAAGTCCAAGTTAAGAGCAGAGGAAAAGGCCAGAACTGAAAAGAAGTGGATGACACCTTCAGAAGTGAAGCTAGACATTCTGGCCAACACTGTAAAAGAGATGATGCAGAAAATTAGTAGCAAAGAGGAAATTGTTGTTCAAGGACCTGATGTCCCATTAATGCCAGAAAGGGAAAAGTTAAATGTCCCCAAACACCTTGTAGCCCAACCTCAGCATTTTGATCCACCCAACGATTATTTCATGTATTCAATTCACAACACATTCGAAGATGAAGTTCAAAATCATAAGATAGAGGAGGATTCTCCTAATATGATATGCATATCCAATGGCATTCCATCCATGAATGATTCACCCAAGCTTGATTGGTACAATGATGATTATACCACATTGGATTTTTCAAAGAAATCAACCACATATGATTGGGAGGAAGAATATAATTTGCAATCCCAGTAGGACAATCAATCTATACATGGAAATTATGACAACAATGACCAAAGTGTAGAAAATCTTGGGGTAAGTGGACAGACTTTACCCTTATGCTTCTCTTCATTTAAATTTTTAAAGGAAATTTTTGAAGAAGTGATAAATATCAAAGAAGGTAAATCGTTTGATGAGATAGTGAAGGATGTTAGTGTTGAGAAAGAGGCTATTTTAGATCTAGGATTACAATATCCAAGTTTCTCTGATTTTTGAAGTTGAGGGGAAAATTCAGAGCCCAAAATAGAATTTGAAATACTGGAATGTAACTCTATACCATTAGATTATAATTCAATTTGAATCTTGAAGGAGGAAAATGTAGAAAAATTTTAAGAAAATGAAAACTGCCTACCCCTCTGTTTTGCCTCAATCCTGAGGAAACATTGCAAGCAGATTGTAAGCAATAAGAAAGAGGAATTATTTGATGCATCAATTGAGGAGAACAAGGATGATACAGAATCTAATCCAAAGGTACATCCACTGAATATTTTTGAAGGTCAAATATCAGATGAAATATCGAACCCTGAGACAGGATATGAGATGATTCATTTTGATTTATTGCCTTTATGCTTTAATTCATTTCATATTTTGAGAGGGAATATTGGTCATATTTTGGTCGAAAGTCACAGTGTAAGCCATAGAATGCCAGTAGAACTAATTCCACATTCATCTAAATTATTTTATGACCCTATAGCTAATATGTTGGATAGATTGTGTTTTCAAAGTCAGTTTTCATTTACCGCCAATGATTTCAAAAATTGTTATGATATGGATATGATCAGATAGTCAGCTACAGGGGTGTGTTCAGTAGAAGTATCATTTCAAAACCTACCAGAACATTTGCAGCCATATCAGGAATTTTTTGAGGATCTAGACAGCATAAATCATGAGGTTGAATTGGTTGAATTTGAACATCAGGAGATAGGTAAGGTTTATCATGATCTTGTAGCTGTCTATATGGAGGAGTTTTTCTTTTCAGAATACCCATTGATTCCCAAAGTCTCTAGAATTGTCCACAGACCCAGGGCTTTGTGTTGTAAATATCAGACTGAATATCAGTTTGTATTTCCCATGCAAGTTCTATTTCTGATATGGATTGAAGATATTAAAAGAGAAGAGTTATTAGAGAAACTATAGACTGGATGGACCGACATTATTGTATCATTTAAAACAACAAAATTATCAACAGTGTAGGGTAGGTAGAAGTTTTAAATAAGCTCAGTCATTTGAGCATCATTTTCAGCATTGTATATTTTTCAGTAGAGTTTGCAGTTGATAATATCTAGTTCAATGTCCAGTCAAATATGAGCCTATTCAAAGATTATAGTTGCAGTGACTCCATGGCCCAACAAATAAAGCACTGGTCTGCATGTTCAGAGGTATGAGATTCTTGACACTTCTTGAGGAGTTGCCATCCCCAGGTGGAGCCTATGTTGGGATCCTATAATCATAGCAACTTGATTCTTCAACTGCTTATTTGGCGTTGCTCCCATGATGAAGATATGTGTCTTATTGGGCTCAGTTGATTCTTTTTCCCCTCCATCCATTTCACTTGATCCTTCATCACCCTGTTGCATCGTTCATCCACCATTGCTCCCTCACTCCCTTGTCTTTTTGACCCATTGAGTATACCTCGCCCACCACTCATCCCTGAATAAACAAACTTAGGCTAAAAAGAACAATAGAATAATAATGTTAGTAATAAAATTAGTATAGCTAGTTTAATTAAAATGTGTTAGACTAATTATTAATTAATTAATTAATTAATAATCAAGTTAGTTGTTAAATTAGTAATTAGGTTAGTGTTTATTAATTAAACATTAAATAAAACATATACAATTAAAATAAATAATATAATAAAACAAATACTAATTATAAAACATTAATAAAAACATATATTAATAAAACAAAAATATCGAATATCAAATAATTAAAAAAATTATACTAAAATAAACATAAATAAAAACAAAATACAATATAATAAAAACATGTATTAAAAACCAAAACGTAAATACAAAAAACAAAATAAAGAAAAACCTAAATACAAAAATATATAATAAATCAAAACTAAAATAAAAAAAATATTAAAAAAAACATAAATTTAAAAATTTAAAATAAAAAAAAACTTTAAAACTATCTTAATTTTTCTACCTCACATCACATCACAAAACAAATCAACGTCCAATAATCATAACAGATCCCCC
>SNQJ01S0007287.1:73731-100872 GCA_010110895.2 Picea sitchensis | reverse complement strand
AGTCATTTAATTTGTGAGATGCAAATTAAAAGGTGACTTTATGATTAAAGTGAGGGTGAGTGAAGAGACACCAAATCTCAGGCACCCATCTGATCTAATCTCAACCGTTAGATTAGAATACCCCTCACCTTGCCTCATGAGTTCGACTTGGGCAAGAGGGCCCACCCATTCTTGGGAATTTGAAGCATTCTTGTTGAGAGAACAAGATAAGTTGAAGCATTATTGTTGAGAGAACAAGAGGAGTTCAATAATTCTTGTTGAGAGAACAAGAGAGAGCAAGAGAGAGGTCGAGCTAAAGAAAAGAGATAGCAGCTGCAATTTCTGGGAGTATTGGCAAGCATTCCAAGGCTGCTGAACAGCATTTAGTGGCACAGAAATTGAGTCTTAGCAGAGTTTTGGCATGAATTTCGAGACAGTCCGTACAACATTAATTGTTGGGACAGCCGTGGTTCAGAAATCAAGGAGCAAAGCTACAGGAATGTCCATATAAGTTTGTGTAAATATCTGAAGATGAATATGTTGTAAGAGAATTTCTCAGAATCTCATAAATAATACAAAGCCCTCTCTCACTGGTTTTCCCCTTGTGGGTTTTTCCAGGGTTGAAGTTAGACCGAATATCTTTGTGTCTATATTTTCTGAGTTTTGCATATTGTTGATATCTTGTTTCTGCATTGAAAACGATGTTCAGAATCCTCATGTTTCAGTTTTGAAGTTTATTTTCTGTTAATTTTTTATATGCTGAAACACCGTTGTAACATATGCTGAAACACAGTGTTGTAACATATGCTGAAACACATTATTGTAACATATGTTGAAACACAGTGTTGTAACATATGCTGAAACACAGTGTTGTAACATATGCTGAAACACGGTGCTGTAACATATGCTGAAACACAGTGCTGTAACATATGCTGAAACACTGCTGTGACATATGTTGAAACACTGTTGTGACATATGCTGAAACAGTGCTGAGACATATGCTGAAACAATGCTGAAACTGAGTTTGGCATTTAAATTTGGCTAAAAATTCAGTGAGACTGAAACTGGGTTGGGGTTTTGAAAAAATTAACAATCCTTATGTCTTTGACATAATGTTAGTTTCATGTTTCTCTTACTAAACCTTTAGAGCATTCCTTATGTGCAAGCCTTGTAGCACATTTTCCGCTTGCAATCTGAAACCTTGACCCATGGAGGAATTTTCTTGAGTGTCCTTATCCTGCACATGTCTCCTTGCACTAAGAATCAGTATGTTCCATGCTCTTGAAACCAGTTTTATTTCCCACCACACTCATTCCTCCTTTGTAATATAGCATTCTTTTATTTTTTTTCAATCTCGTTGAATATGTGAAAAAGGAAAAAGAAAAAAATTATTCCAAAAAGAGGGGACAAGGAAACATTCTCTTTTTTTAGCAGTAATCTAGTCACCCTTGGATAGAGCACACCCTTTTGTTTGTTCTTAAATCATTGGGATCTAGTATGGCCTTAGGAATATGTTCTCATTACATAGATTTGTGTCCTCCTCTATTTGGTTACTCTTCCAATCACGTGGAGAGTTTATGGTTCCTCCTGTGCCACAAACGTATGTCAATAACATGCTTCCTAAGTCTTTTCATATATCGTTCTCTTGTCCAAGGGGAAGTCTTGCAATCTGAGTTGGAAATTATAAGATAAGTTTCTTGACCTTCATGAGTCAGCCATCCTCAAAGTCCTCTCAAGTTCACATTCATAATCAATGAAGTTTGGTGCCTAATGATCAAGGTCCTTTAGTCTTTCCACAATAGCATGCCGAAGACCTAAGAGTGTTAAATTATGAGCTTGATTTCTTATGCGGATTAATTCTTTTATTTTCTTCAACACTTTGATTCCAAATTAATACACTTCAACAATACCAAATCATAACCGAATAGCAATAACTATGTGGATAAGTAAGAATGCACATCAACAACACATATACCCTGGGCAAACCCTGTACTGGGAGAAAAACCCCAACAAACAATATTCCTTTATTGCATTAATAATGTATGATCACTTACAAATATCCACCATAAATGTTCTTCTCTTAAAGATATTTCCAAGATGACTTCGACCTGACAAAGACCTAAGAGACCTTTCTGAAATACACCTCTGATATGCTGCCTCTATTGTTGATATACAACATTGATATGTTGTTGATATATGCCTCTGATATGTAGAATCTATTGTTGATATACAACACCGATATGTTTCTTTGGTATGCTGCCTATTTATCATTGATATACTCCTCTATTGCTTCTCCCTTAACCTGTGTATCAAAACTGTGTTGAAGAGAGGGGTCGGCCTCTACTTATATAGGCTGAAGAGGAGAAGAGGAGGGGCTCAAAACAGTAACTTGTTTGCATGCTTTAATCATAACTCAACTTCATACTTTAGTTTTAACTTAGAACTAGACTTGAGACTGGTATACTTTAGTTTGAAAATAGAACTAGAGTTGAGACTTCAGCTACAACTCAGCATTACACTTTAGTTCAAAAATAGAACTAGACTTGAGACTTCAGTGACAACTCATCATTACACTTTAGTTTGAAAATAGAACTAGACTTGAGACTTCGATTACAACTCAACATTACACATTAGTTCAAAAATATAACTAGACTTGATACTTCAGTTGCAACTCAACATTACACTTTAGTTTGAAAATAGAACTAGACTTGAGACTTCAGTTACAACTCAACATTACACTTTAGTTCGAAAATAGAACTAGACTTGAGACTTTAGTTACAACTCGATTCTTTACAAGGAAATTTGAAATTCTCTTCATGGTGGATAATGTTACACATGCCAATGCACTAGATCAATACATTTATATAATTTTCAATATTAGGAATATTGTTTGTTTCTAGCTCATAGGAATTTTATATTCAACCTAAATTTTGCTAGATGCCTTGACTTTTTCTCATGTCTCACAGGGTTTGACTAGGCTCACAGAGGTTGTACATTCCCCCTGACTTTTTCATTAGACTCACATAGCATCTTGTTCATCCTGAATTTTGGTTTGACTCACAGAGGTTGTACATTATCCCTGGATTTTTTCAATACCTCACAAGACTGGTTGATTCTCCAAATCTCCCTTGCTAGCCTCAAGGTGGCCCATATGGCCTCTCATTGGAGAATGATTGTCAATGCTGACAAATTTAATAGTCCCTCTCAATGAGGGAGTCATTCTCAGCTGCAACAATCTTGCCTCTCAGAGGCAGAAATTGTCTCGAGGTCAGAGGCTTGGTTAGGATATCAGCTACCTACTCGCTCGTGGCTATGTACTGTAACTTTATAGTTTTTCTCTAGACCAAGTCTCAGATGTAGTGGTACCTCATGTTAATATGTTTTTACATGTCATGAAATTTTAGGTTCTCTGTTAATTTTATGCAACTTTGATTATCACAATGAACCACCGTAGTCTCGAGCTTGTCTCTAAACAACCCAAAAACCAATTTTCTGATCCATATTGCTTCCTTGCTAGCATCACTTGCTGCAATGTACTCAACATATATTGTACTTTGTGCAATGGATCCCTACTTCCAGCTTGACCAAGAGATCATAGTGGATCCTAAAATGAAGAAGTATCCAAAAGTACTATTCCGATCCACTACGCTTCTTGCCCAGTCAACATCTGCATACCCATGTAGAAATAAACCACCACTAGATGTATATCTCATACCATAAGTAATGGTCCCTCTGAGATATCTCAAGATTTGATTTTCTTCCACCCAATGTCTCTATCTCGGTTCAGTCATGAACTGACTCATTGCAATCACTGCATAGCATATATCTAGCCTAGTGTGGATCATGTACAAAAATGATCCAATCAGTTGCCTATCATGGAGGGATCCACCAAATCTAAACCTGTATCAGAATCATGCATCTTCCTCAGGTTGGTAATCATCAGAGTAGACATCGATTTGCAATCCATCATACCAAACCTCTTTATTACATCCACTATGTATTTTCCTTATGCCATAAATATCTCGCCCTGTCTTTGCCATACTTCCAATCCTCAAAAGTAATGCATCAAGCCTAACTATTTCATCTCAAAATATGAAGTTAGCTCCCTCTTACACCAAACTATTATCCCTTCATCTCCTATTAGAAAGAGATCATAAACATACATGATTAGTATAATAGGTTAGTTACCTCTTACCTTGAAGTACAAATTTGCATCAACATCACTTTTTTTAAATCCTAGGCTTTTAAGAAATCCATCAATCCTATCATACCAAACTCTGGGAGCCTGCTTAAGACTATACAAGGCCTTCCTTAGCTTGCATACATGAGTTTATTTTTTATGAAGTAAAAAACCATCTAGTTGTTCCACAAATACCTCTTGTTCAATCTTTCCATTCAAGAATGTTGTTTTTACATCCATCTGATGTAGCTTCCAACCAAGAACGAGAGCTAAAGCAATAATAGTTTGAATAGAGGTATTATACCTAGCTACAGGAGAAAAAGTATCTTCGTAGTCAATTCCTTCTTTCTAAGTGAATCCTTTGGCTACAAATATTTTTTTGAAATTTCCCACACTTCCATCAATTGTATGTTTGATCTTATAGATCCATTTGGAAGAAACCGTTGATTTGCTTTTGGCCTCGACACAATGTCCCAAACATTGTTCTTTATAATAGACATGTATTCCTCAAGCATGGCATCCTTCCATACTTTTAATTTATTTTCTTCTTCAAATGAAGAAGGTTCAACATCACTACTGTTTCTCATCAATGCAACATAGCGTCCAAACCTATGAGGCCTCTTCCTTTCCCTGAAAGTTCCTTTGGGAGAAACTATCCTTTCTGCCTCCTGCATTATTTCTTTAAGCCACCCTGGATACCTTTTGGTTGTAGGTTCTTCAAGAGTTCTTTATAACACTTCAACAGGTTCTAGGGGCTCATTACTTGGCCCTTCATGAGGTTCCTCCCTCTGATCATCCGACTCTTCATTTTCAGAAGAGGGTGAAGTTGGTTGAACTGCTTCTGATTCTTGTTGAAGCTCTCTAGATTTATTAAATGCGGCTTCCTCATGGAAAGTCACATCTCTTCTTTCCTCTATTTTCCTCTAACCTGGTACATAAATCCTGTAAGCCTTGGACTTCTCACTCTACCCCACAAAAACCCCTTTCTTTCTCAACAGTTCTATCTTTGTCCTCTTTTCCTTAGGGACATGAATATACACAGGACACCCAAATATCCTTAGATGCCCTACTTCAAGTTTGATCCCTAAGAAGACCCCTTTATGAGTCTTTTCCTTCAAGATATCATGTGGACACATGTTTTGAATATACAACACAATGGAGGTAGCTTCTTCCCATAAATAATTTGGCATATGTTGGTCAAACATCATTGCTTTCACTGCCTCATAAATTGTCTTATTTTTCCTCTTGGAAAATCTGTTTTGTTGAGGGTTATATGGCACGGTCAACTATCTCTTGATTCCTACTGACTTGTAGAAATCCTCAAATTGGAGAGATTCAAACTCTCCATTTTTTGTTCTAAGGATTTCGATGTGTTTCCCTATCTTCTTTTCAATAAAGGATTTATACTCTTTGAATTTATCAAATGTGTCACTTTTATCTTTAAGGAAATATATCCAACATTTTATTGAGTAATCATAGATAAAAATGACATAATACAAGCAACCACTGAGTGAGGAAGATGACATGGGACCACATACATCAGAATGAACCAGATCTAAGATTCCCTGAGCTCTGTTGTAACTAATAGGAAATGATTTCTTTATATTTTTACCTAGCATGCATCCCTTACAAATTTCATTTTTACTAAGATAAATAGAGGGCATGCCACATACCATGTTTTGTAGATATGGAAGAGATTTGTAATGAATATGTCCATGTATTTTGTGCCACAACTCATTGGAGCTAGTCGCATCATGAGCCAATGCCTGAACTGAATGTCCTGAAACAACGTACATTCCTCCATTGCGAGTTCCAATGGGTTCTATTGTACTTAAGTGGCTACCTTTATCCCATAGTAGTGCCTTCCTGTCCTTGAATATCACTCAATATCCCTTGTGCTCAAGGTTTTCAACTGATAGTAGATTCTTCTTTAGCCCTGAAACATATAATACTTCATCAACATGAATTCTAGCCCCAGATTCCAATCTGAAGGAAGTAGAGCCTACTCCCTCTATATTGTAACATTTGTCATCCCCAAGCTCAACATGCTCTAAAAATGATTTTTTCTTGAAATCTGAGAGGATCTCTTTGTATCCTGTCATGTGCTTTGATGCACCAATGTCTACTAACCAAGTTTTAGGCCCCGTGAAAACTTAATTGGATAAGGCAGAAACCAAGTAATATTCTTTTCTATTTTCTTTCACTTTAGAAGGAATTTTCTGATTTCTTTTGGATTCATCATCCTCAATAGTTGAGGCATGATGTTTCCCTTTCCTTGGATATTTCTTTCTAAACCAACAATATTTAGCAAAATGACCCAACTTATTACAACCAAATCATTTAATCTTATATGTATCAATATTCTTTTCTTTGAATGTACCTTTGGCGTTTGGCTTCCTCTAAGAGCCTTTCTGGAATGTGCCTTTTTTCTTTTGCTTGAATATTGATGCTAAAGCTGAGTGCTCTTCTTTCATTGGCTCGCTCCTGGTAGTTATGCTCCTGGAGGAAATCATGCCATAACCTCTCAAACGTGGGCTGAATCTCTCTCCCACTTACATTGGATAAGAAGGTCTCCCATGAAGAAGGAAGACTATCAAAAATGGCCTACACTAAATCATCATCGTCCACTATCACCCCTATGACCAAAAGTTGATCTCTGATCTAGGCTATCTTGGAACATAAAGATGTGACTGATTCACCTCTCGCCATATTCAATTACTTAATCTTGTGCTAAAGTGTACTCTTATGACTTGGAGCATGTTTCTCATACAGATTCACCAAGGTATCCATACAGTCCTTGGTATTCATCTACGAAGTCCTTGCAGGCATTATATTTTCTTTGATTGAGTCAATGATGATTCACTTGGCCTTTTATTGACTCTTCCTAAAGGTCGATCTTCCTGCATTATTCATGGTTTCCTCCACCATTGTGGTCACATACTGCTCAAGATCATGCTCCTGCAAGATATTTGTTATCTGGAGCTTCCACACATTGAAGTTGGCATCTCCTTCGAGCCTATCCTCAACCCTGACTAAAATGGAGGATGCCATGGAATTCACACTGGAAACTTAATCAAGCTAGCTTGGATTTGTTTTTACCTATTGTTGCACTATAACACGTTTAACACACCCTAAGCTCTGATACCATGCTAAATTATGAACTTGATTTCTTATGCGAATTAATTATTTTATTTTCTTCAACACTTTGATTCCAGCTTAATACACTTCAACAATACCAAATCATAACCAAATAGAAATAACTATGTATATAAGTAAGAATGCACATAAATAACACATATACCCTAGGGAAACCATGTACATGGATAAAAAAACCCAGAAAACGATATTCCTTTACTGCATTAATAATGTATGATCACTTACAAATATTCACCATGAATGTTCTTCTCTTAAAGAGCTTTCCAAGATGACTCTTACCTGACAAAGACCTAAGAGACCTTGCTGAAATAAACCTCTGATGTGTTTCCTCTGTTGTTGATATACAACATTGATACGTTGTTGATATATACCTCTAATATGTATCCTCTATTGTTGATATACAACACTGATATGTTTCTTTGGTATGATGCCTCTTTACCACTGATATACTCCTCTATTGCTTCTCCCTTAATAAATGGGAAGTGGTAACCATTGATTTTATAACCATGCTTCCAAGGAAAGCAAGGAAACATGATTCCATAATGGTATTTTTTGATAAATTGACAAAGGATGCTCATTTTGTTCTAGTAAATATGACTGATGCATAAGATAATATTGTAGAAATTTAAATGAGGGGAATTGCTAGGTTGCATGCAATACCTAAGGAAATTGTTTCAAATAGACACACAAAGTGTACTTCAAATTTCTGGAGAGGATTATTTAAAGGATTTGGTACAAATCTAAATTTTGGCACAACATACCATCTACAGTTACATGGGAAGACAAATAAATTCAACCAAGTGATTGAGGACATACTAAGAATGTATGTGATGAATATGATATCTAAGTTGGAAGACTACTTGAATTTTATTGATTTTTCCTATAATGATGGATATCAATCTTCATTGAAGATGGGCATATTTGAAGCTTTGTATGGTAGAAACTGAAATACTCCAGTGATTTGGGACAACCCAACCGATAGACTAGTACGTGGACCATAATTGTTCAAGGATATGGAAGACCAGATGGTTAAAATCAAGCATAATTTGATGGAAACACAAGATAGACAAAAAAATTATGAAGATAAGAACAAAACAACTAGACAATTTATAGTGGGATAGAATGTGCTTTTGAAAGTAAATCCCAAGAAGAGATCATTGAAGTTGAGCACCTGCACAAAGCTAGCAGCTAGATTTTGTGGTCCATTTGAGATATTGGACAGGATAGAGATAGTTGCATACATGATTGCATTGCATGCTTCCATGAACGTGCATAATGCATTTCATGTCTCCATGCTAAAAAATTATGTAGATGATCATAACCATGTTATTGTTTGGAATTTTATTCAAGTGGTTCAAGAAGGATACTTTCAGGTCTATTCAATGTGCATATTAGATAGAAAAGTAAAAATTCTCCAAAATTGAGTCTTATACCTGGTAAAAGTTTAATGGACATGCTATGGTCTTGAAGATGCTACTTGGGAGCATGAATATCCCATGCGAGAAGAGTACCGGTGACTTTTTGAAGAATTCTAAAATTTTGATTTCTTTTTTGTATATGCACTGAGGACGGTGCCAAAATATGGGGGGGGATGCAATACCCCAGTTTTGAGACCCCATATCAAATAATGTATTTTTTTATTTTATGAAAGGTTAGAGTTCCAAAACAACTAAAATAGGCAAGAGTGCCTAGGCGATGGAATACTTTGATAATTATTAATAATAAAATATCATTGGCTACAAGACATACAAAGACAAGAGTTATAGAGGGATATGATTCCACACGAGAGGGGGCTAAAGGGGATAAGTATTTTATTTATATTTTATTTACCCATAATTTTTTTAATTGAGAGAAGTGGTTACATGAGCTTCTTGGGGAAGACCATGTGGTTCTTGATTTCCAAGTAAATATATAAACCCATATTTGGGCTATTTTGAGGTTCACACTCTTAATTTTGTTCACTCTTTCATTCACTGTTGTTAATATTATCATTCCTCATTCATTCTTGTTCTTGATTGGGACATGGGGGTGAATTGTTGAGGAACAAGCCATTGTTGTTGGTTGTAGTAATGACTGGTGTATTCCAGCCATGAATTTGTGCATGCATATCTAATATGCATTGGCATGTGCTAAAATTTGTTCACATTTGTGAATCTTGAGAGTCCCAACATGGAGATTCTTGACTAGATAAATTGGATCCATAGAAAGAAGTGAGCATCTTGAGGGATGGTGTGGGTTCATTTTCTTTGGGTGGTGCAAGATGGAGAGAAGAGAGCTGAGGTACTTTGGATTTTTGTGTGTTGAGAAACCTATTAGAGCTTGAGGGTTGACTAGTTTTAGAAGCTAAGTGGTACCTTGTGTTAGCACTTTGTAAATTTGTTCGACTTATAAAACAAATGATAGAGGTAACCTACAAACCAAATTTAGAGCTGGGTACTAGCCTGCTCAACTCAGAGAGAGCTCTCTCCTGTCACTTGATGTCTCTTTGATAATCAATGGCTAGGTTTTGTTGTTTTGAGTGGTTTTTTATAATTTTACTGGAAAAGAAGGGGAGGGACACTTAGGGCTATGGAGTCAAAATTCTGAAAATGAATAGAAACACTGACTGGACAATAGAATTCTCCATAGTATAAAGGATAAATGAGGTGATAAATATGAGTTATAATTTATAAATTTGTAGAGTGTAGGAAGAATAAGAAAACATATAACTACATCATAGCATTAAATGAATGAATTATGAATTAGTTAGGAAGAACTTAACACAGTTTAAATTTCTTCAGCCGAGAGCATCGCAAGATGAATTATGGGCCTTTGACTATCCAATTAAAAAAAAAGACAATGAAAATGGAATCATAAATATAGGAAATACATACAAAGAGAGGAGACAAAACTTAGATCACCACCATTAGAATATTTTCATGGAAAATTCAAGACTTTTGCATGTGTATTCAATTCAGCTTCAGAAAATTACAATTCAAAGTTCCAAACAGCTAAAATATTGCCCTTGCATTTCTGCCAACATTAATACATTTAGAACTTCTAATACTTATACAATTAGAGTTCCTTCAGTTTGAAATTGATTACAATAACTGAAATGAAATGTTTTAGATTCTAAACTGAATACAATAATTACAGATGACATTTTTGGTATTGGAACCAATTACAATGATTTAACAAGAAAAATGTTTTATGCTCCAACTATCGATTCCTCTGATGCTTCAACTCCTTCATTTACCACTTGTTCTATTATGGTCTTCTGCCTGATCTGCCATCTTCAATCACACTTGTACATCATATGTTGGTCCCTAGAAAACTGCACTTTGTCTTACCCATTCGTACTATATCCTTCCATTGCAAATCAGAAGGGATATCATAATCCATCATTTCCTTGATCAAGATCTCCAGGTCAATTCAGGAGGCATATGTCATGACTAGCAGTCTGATTTTCACTGTTTTGAACTCATTCAAAATCTCAAAATATGTAATCAGGTGTTCAATCAGAGTTGCTCCTTTTAGGTTTTCCTCTAGGTTTTCAAACTTGGATTGATCCATTCTGCATTGAGTGAGGAGAGCATTGTATTCTTCCTGATCATATAATTTTCATTTTCCATCCAAAAATGGTGTGAGGCCTTTAATAAAATATTCTTCAAACATATCCTTGAATTCTTGCACACTCTGCTCCATCTGTGTTGCCTTGGTTTGGACTGATTTCAACAGGTTATGTTTATCAATCACCCTCATGTCCCAGATGATCAATGTAGTTCTATATTTGACTCCAATGGTATGAATTTATACAGAAGGGATGCATTTTAGTAGGTTTATAGAATTTTTGGCCCACTCTGGTGGCTTCTTTTCTAAAGTCTCATTCACAACAGTGCACCTGCTTCTGGATGTGATGGCCATGTTGTCTTTATCATTGATGAAGTTTAGATACACTTTGAACTTGGCAGCTTCAGCAACTATAGAATCCCAGATGATATGCTTAGCTCCCTGCAATAGTCCTCTGCCTCTTAATCTTATTTTCAACTTTTCCATCTTTTCCTGCAAGGCTTGATTTTCCTTTTCAAATTTAGCTATTATTTCATCCTTTGCTTGCATTTCCTGTTTCAACTTATTTATGTCCCCTTTTAACCCCTTGATTTCTCCTACCTTCAGGATAACTTGTGACATAGCCTGAAAAAGTCCTGCAGTGCTTGGCCCAACTTCTGCAGTAGGGGGTAAAACTACAACCTTGTTCAAAAATTATGTCTTTCTTTGTGACCAATTCACCTTTTCTTTCTCTAGATGCAACACCTTAGATTTATAGTCCAATGCCTCTTGTCAAAATGCTTCTTTATCTTGTTCTAGAGCAACCCGTTTTGTTGTTCGTGGATGTTCTGTGGAAAACATTTTCAGTTTCTTCTTCAAGCTTTGAATCGGCTTGTCCTTCTCATCTAGTGAGGATTTCACCCCTTCAGGGCCTTCAGATTCCAACTTTTTGAACCGAGTCTACCAAGCTCTGATGGATTCCTTTTCTTGCCTCAACTACCCTTCCAATTTTACTGAATAATATGAGAACTTGGAATTCCTCAATCTTATACTCATATAGTCAGAATACAACATGTCACCGGTAGTCCTATGGAATTTGACTTTGTCTAGAGCACTGATATTGTCATACCTTATTTTGATCTCATAGACTTTCTCTTCATCTGCAACTGCAATGTTAAAAGTCCTATTTTCAATGTCCCTTACTTTGAACAGGGAAGATTTATGTTGAGATATATTTTCCACTTCAAGGACTAACTCCCTCATCTCACTCATAGCCATGTTTCCTTTGACAACATATTATTTTTCCAAATCTTCTTTTGATTCATAAGTTTCCCCACATGTCTTATCAAAGATGTGTTTTTTGCTGCTAAAGATTCTTGAGTTTCCTTCACTTTGGAGTTTTCTTCCGTTTTCAACCTCTACAGTGTTAGTGCCACTCTCCACCATGTCCATATTCACTTTCTCTTTAGGCTCGTCCTCTTCTAAATACACTATCTGTGGGGAATGTGTAATCTTCAACTTCTTAGGGGTAGTATGATGATCATTGGTGCCCATGGCCTCTGAACTGCTTCTCTTGTTGTAAACACTTACCATGGGGACTTTGTATATCATTTTCTGAGGATATTGATATGTTTGACTATGTTGCGGGGTTTCCTCCACTTGCTCTATTTCAATTGGTTGCAAGATTGTTTCCATACCATCACAGACTTCTATGTTTGCCAACTTATCAAAACCCTCAACATGTTCATGCTCATAAGGGGCTTGTTTGTTCATTAGTCTTTTATTGGATATGACTTTATGTGGATCATATATTCTTCCCTGTATCTATGCAAAACCAAACTCTTGAGCTTTGCTTGAATCTGAGACAAGCATGATCTAGTTTTGACAATAAAGGGTCCAATGATATAAGGGAATTTGAGGTTGGAGGCTTTGTGCAATTTCAGGAAATGATCTGTCTCAGCTATGATTATTTGGATGATGAATTCAAGGGGAAAGAATTTGGGGGTCAGAAAAATAGGCAACAAGTAAGGGGATTCATGACAACAATAAACCAATATTATTGTTGAATGCATGAATAGTACCCAGTCCCCCACTCAGTTTTCTAGATTTTTCTGCAAATAGATCTTCATATCATCCAAAACTCTAGGTAGGTTGGTGTTGAAAATCAAACTGTAAGCCCTGGACATGACTTTTTTGATGAATATGAGCAATGTGATCCTTTTACACTCAGTTGATATAAATTTTTCTTCAGGGAATTCTCTCTTGTTTGTCTCCAGGAAAATTTTCTGCAAATAAGTATAATATCTGAAATGACTTAGAGAACGAAAGTTCACAAGCTGATTATGAATATTATCAGCTATGAATTTGTCAAAACTGATGCAGATTGATAGACCATACTCTGACTGAAAAAACGTCAACAAGAAACGTAGCATGACTTCGACCACATGTTTGTCATTATCTAGAACTAAAATATGACTCAAAAGAGAACAAACCCATTGGACCTCAATGGCCATTATACTCACATTCATTAGCAAAGACATACTCTGAAAAATGTTTTGTTTTAACATTTTTTTGTAAAAACAAATCTCTAACTTTTGATGGACACTCTCTATAGACCCTAATTAGCTTTTCTTCATCAAACAGTTTAGACACTGTGGAGAAAGACTCTAGAATACTAAGTGCATCATGAATTGATAGAATCTCTACCCTACACGTGACCTCAGACCCCTATTTATTTATGACGACTTTCTCTTCCTATGAATACTGCTCTACACACCAACCTACGACTTCGTGAAAAGGGAAAGAGAATTTGAATGAACAAGGGGCTATAGTGGCCTGGACTGCTTCAAGGAATGGTATCTACTTGCCTACATTATTGGACAGATTGCTTCTGTACACATAGATGGGAGAAATGGTGATTTCAATGTCGAAAACGTCTGAATCTCATTCAATTAGGGATTCTTCATTTGACACATTGTCTAGATTTGTTATTGAATTTATGATAGGGTCCATGGAGGCGATGATAAATACCTGGAAATGAGCGGAAATGGCATGAACTTGGCATACTATTGAGTTGCAGTTTAACGGGGGTGGTTGCGCCAAATTTCAAACATTCCAGTATTTTGAAAAGCAATAAAATAAACAGCGTATGCCCTTTATATACCTTTTATATTTCGAGGGAATGAGGAAGTGGTTTGGGGCAACCCGCTTCTTGCCCCAAAATGCACCCAGTGGCGCCACGTGGTCCCGACCGAAAATTATGGTTTAGTTTTTGGCCCGCTTTCGGGGATTATCCCCTACGCAACTCCTCCCTTCAAAATGATCCTCGACTGTCGATCTGGGGAGTTCATGATCTGCGATGTATCGAGCCCAATCACCTTAGTGCCCTACCAGATTTAGCTTCCTCCTTCCAAATTTAGCCTCGTCCTCTAATTTGTCAAGCCTCCAAACCGATCTAGTGCCTTGCTAAGTCCGGAAATATTGATTTCTCACAAATCATTTACTAGTTATAACATGGGCTCTGACTGGGGATGCTATCCTCCCAACGAGGTAGCAAGGAATGATAGACCAAGTACCTACCCATTGGGATTTATTTTACTCCTACAACTGATTTTATCAACATCTTATTTACAAAACTCAAATTATACTCAACATAACTTAGGTCCTTCGCTTTGGGCTTCAAGTTTTGTTGATTTGATTTCGATTTCTTCAACTAAAAAACAAAAATGGTTATATACAATGAATGGAAAGGGTGAAATTCCATTTAAAATATATAATGCTTAAGAAGCCTGCCATTGATAGGTCCTCCTCCAATGATATCCCCATTGCGTTCCTATAGTAGGTAGGCATTACTTCCATGGTATGCCACAATTTTGAAAGGTCCCAACCATAGATGGTCAAATTTCCCATGTGTTCCCCTATCTTCATTTCTGACATCCCATTTCAACACCAAATTCCCCACTTCGAAATCATCTTCCTTAGTATGCCTGTCAAAATCCTTTTTAATCATGTCTTGGTCCAGCTCAGAATTGTTGAAGGATTTCTCTCTTGTCTGTTCGACATTGATCTATTCATTTGTTCTCCTTCGAGTGGCATTTGTTTCAGCATCTTTCTCCTATAGCAATCTCATCACTGACAATCATAGTGCAGTAGGAAAAAATGCCTCTGTGCCATACACAATCTGGAAGGGTGAAGTGGAAATAAACCTCTTAGTAGTGATCCTGTAATCCCATAGTGCATGGATGAGATTTTTGTGCCAAGCCTTTTTGTTATCTTGCAACAGCTTCTTGATAATTTTGGTTAATATTTTGTTGGATGACTCAGCCAATCCATTACCTTGAGGGTAATAAGATGTGGAATGGCCAAGCGTTGTATTGTAATCATTGCAAAACTTTTCCATCTTCTTAGACTTAAATGTTGTTTCATTGTCTATAATGATTTTGATTGGACACCCAAACCCGGAAAAAATATTATTCTCCAAAAATTGAATGATAACAACATATGTGACTTTCCTAGTGGGAACTTCCTCAATCCACTTGGTGAAGTAATCTGTGGCTGTCAGTATCCACTTTTGCTAATATGAGGAATGTGGATGAATTTATCCTATGAAACCAAGGCCCAATTGTCTAAAAGGTTCTTCGACATAGATGGGCTTCAAGGGAATAGGATGTAATTTTCTCTTCCCATCAAAAATTTGGCATTGATGACAGCTTGAAGCTTCTTTGTAGACATCATAAAAAATTCTAGGACAATAGAACCCAACACTCAATATCTTGTGCACAGTAGTTTTTCAATAATGGTGCCCTCCACAATCACCTTTATGAAAATCTTTGATGGTCTTTTCTATTTCTGCCTCCAACAAACAACTCAATAAGATTCCTTCTAGATCCTTCCAATACAAAGATTGATTTACAATACAAAACTTTGTTTCTTTTATCTTTAAGAACCTGGCCTTGGTTTTGATTAATTCAGGAGGAGCCTACAAATTTCTCAACACATAGATAATCTCAACATGCCATGGGATGCCCTTTCTTCTTTTGAACCTGCTGACAAGTTAGTAATGAAATTTATTCCCAAGAGCTCACAATTTGTCTGTTCCATCAGCTTTGGAAGTCCCTGCCCCTTGATCAAATTTGTAGGCTTAATCTCAAGGTCATACTCCAACAACACAACTATCCACTTGCCCCTTTTTCCCTTAGGATCAGGATGAGTTAAAATGTCTTTCATAGAACTGCTAGGCACATAGGCAGTGGTATGAGAATGCAAGATGTAAAATCTAAAATCCTTTAGGGCCCTGACCAGTGCATATGCATGTTTTTCCATGATATCATACTTCAATGGGGTATCTCTCAATGTTCTTCTATAGTATGCTATAGGCCTCTCAAAATTCTGCTCATCCTTCTGTAATAAAACAACAACAATGGTGTGCTCTGAGGCAAAAGAAAACAATATAAAGTCATTTTAAAAGTTAGGACTATCCAACATTGGGGCTTTGGTCAATGCCACTTTAATGTATTTAAAGGATATTTTGGCTTCAGGGGTCCACTTTATCTCAATTCCTTTCTTGAGCATGTTGGTGATATGGTTTATGATTTTATCAAGGTTAAGGATGAATCTTCTCAAGAAATTCACTTTCCCCAAGAAAGATTGAACTTATTTTTTTCTTCTGGGTGTCACAATTTTTAGGATTCCCTCAACTTTGTCGGGATCTATCTTTATCCCCTCCTTTGAAATAATGTTACCAAGAAACTTTCCCTCTTCCATTCCAAAATTAGACTTATTGGGGTTTAATGAAATACCAAACTTTCTACACTTTTGGAAAGCCCTTCTTAGATGTTTAAGATGTTCTTAATTACAAACTGAATACACAGTGATATCATATAAGTAGATAACAATACATTTATCTTTCTCATAAGCAAAAGATATATCCATATCCCTTTGAAACATTTCTCCTACATTCATGAGCTATATTGTCATACATGAAGGTTCCCCATGGTGTTGTAAAGGATGTATTTTCCTGATCATCAAGGTGCACCATAATTTGATTATACCCAGAGAAACCATCCAACATTGAAATTTTTTGAGAACCCACCACTTACTGTATAATGTGATCTATATTAGGCAGAGGGTAGTTTTTCTTGAGAGACACCCTGTTCAGATTTCTGAAGTCTACAGATAATCTGATCTCTCCTCTTTTCTTTCTGACAAGTACCATGTTTTCCACCCACTTGGAAAACCTCAAAGACACTGATCTTGGCTTCAAACAACTTCCTTATCTCTTTCTCAATCAAGGGAAGAAACAAAGGATTGATTCTTCTTAATTTATGTTTGAAAGGTTTATGATCCTGTTTGATTGGAATCACATGATGAATCACCTTGGTATCATAAACTTTCAGATCTTCATAACTCCAGGGAAAAACATCAAGAAATTATCTCATTAAATTGATATACCTTTTCTTGAACTTTGGGTTGAGTGTCTTAGACAGCTTAATGATCTTGGGATCCTCTTGATTCCCAATGTTGCAATCTTCAACATCTCCATCATTTACAGTAATTTTAGGACTCCTGGTCACATCATTATTATCAAAGACTTTATCCAATGGGACCCGGCCTTTGGGAATGATGTTACTTTTTAGTTGCACTATATCTCTACCAACAATCTAATTTTTTAAATAAACATAATTTGTGAATACAACTGCATCTTCTTCTTCACCATAATATTCCTCATCAACATTCAAATTTTCAAATTCATCCACCATCTTGAGGAAACTTTCTATTTGTTTATCATCCTCAAAAACTTGCCATTACTTAATATTATATGGTAGTGTTGGCCTTGGCTTCAACTCAATATCATAATTTTTGTTAGGGAAAATTGGAATTTTGAAGACTAAGGATGAAGTAGCTAGGGAATCAACAATCTGATAATAGCCTCTTGGAATCACTGAAATATTATACTATGGAAATTTCTCAAGATGATCAAGCACTATATTTCTATAGGCCCCTAGCCTAGGATGCTTTTCTTAGTATATACCCTTTATATGATTGATGATGAGCTCAAAATATCCATGTACATCTATTCTCTTAGCACTCGTTTCTTTCAAAGTATTCAATCCCAACATCAATGCCTCATATTCAACCATGTTGTTTGTGAAATCAAAAGCATGTTTATAAGAACACAGTTTTGTACTTCCTTTGGGAAGGATAATCCACACACCAACCCCTACTCCTTCTCTGTTGATAGATCCATCGAAGCTCATACTCCACATTTGATATTCTGCATCATTTCATTGCTCTGAACTTTTCTCATTTTGCTGATCAGATTGGTATTTGGAAGCCATATCAATTTCTGGCCCTTTTTTTCAAAACTCACATCATTAAAGAAAATAGAGGATCCAATCTCAGTTTCCACAGAGTAAATGGGGTGGTTTTTTGAATGGGCTTTGTTAATAACCATGTATTTGAGAAATACTTTCCTGTACAGCCTCCTATCCTGGCGAAAAACAAGGATAATGGCATATGACATATCCATTTGTAAAGTCCCTTTCAATTTTCCAGCCCATGATATGGATAACAACATGCCAAACTTAGGAAGGATATCAACAACCACTACAACCATGACCATATTTGTTTTTGGAATTTGAGACAAAGATACCACCATGTCTTTGATTAGGCCTAGGCACTTTACCTTCCTTGAATCAAAGAAGAAAAGACCTTTGCATGGCCTTGTAATGCCCAAGCCTAATTGGTCCATGACCACCTTGGGCATCAGGTTATGGGATGCTCTTGAATCCAACATAGCATTGTCTAGAGTCATATCATGAATCTTCATACTGACATATAAAGTAGTAACCTCATCAACATCACTACTTTCCTCTATGCGTGGGCCAAACAAGATGGCAGGATGATCATCTTGTATGTTCAAAGTGTAAGAAGTTTATTCCATCTTGAGCATCTTGATGATCTGATTTCTATATTCACTATTCTATAAAAAATCATTGAAATGTGTCCTTTATTTCGAAGATTATATTTCTTCTGGAATTGCATGATGGCATTTTGCATCCCTGTCTAGTAATCTTGTTTTTCCAATGATAACCTTTCCTCGTTTTCATGCATGAATATTTCATTTGCATCCATGAATTGATCATGTTCTTCTTTAGTTAAAAACACCTATGTTTCATCACCATCACAACAATGCATATTGTCTTCAAAATTTTCATCATAATTTTCATTAACATAATTATTTTGAAAAGGAGGTCTTATTTGTTGATCACCCTCATTCCTCTGATCTCTTTGTCTAATTTGTTGAACTGTTGGTCTCCTCTAATTTATGGGTGGATCATCAACTTGCTCTCTGGTTTTATTCTTTTTATCTAAAGACATTCTCTCCATGAATTTCTCCATGTTTTTCGTCATCATTTCAAACCTCTCTTCTGTTGACTATGAGGTTGGAGGTTTTTCTTTATCTCGAGCCTTGTTCATGTCCTTGTCAGAATTACCTTTGATTTTTCCTAAAGCCATTATATTTACTTCAACTTCTATTGCATCATTCATCATATCATCTAGTGAAGCAGAACTTCTCTCTATTAACACTAAAGAAAAATCACTTTCAAATGAATCAACATATCTAAGTTGAGCATCTCTAAGAGGAGGTTTTACTTTAGTAGGAATTGAGTTGTAGACCTTTACAAATCTGGCTGAAAACTCCTACACTGTTTCATTAGGTGAGCTTCTCATGTTGTTATATTGGGTTAACAACTGAAGGGGGTTTTTCTTGTCACCCCACTTTGCAAGAAAACTTTTTTCAAACACTTCAAAATTTTGGATACTTGCTGCTGGGAGAGCTCTAAACCACTTTCTGACTTCTCTTGCCAGACCTTTTGCAAATAGCCTCATTTTTTAATCTTCAAAATCTACTTCTTCCAAGTCCACAAAATCAATGAACCAGTCTAAATGTTTTTGGGCTGACACGTTGCATTCAACATCATACAACTTATTCCTCATATTATACTCCTGGGGAAAATCATGTAACTGAGCAGGTACAACAAGGGGGGGAAACCTAGATTCCATGGCTCCAGTAAGGACTTGAAGTGGTTATTGGTTCTGAATAGGAATCACAAGAGGTTTAGTAGACGAAACTAAAATTAAATCTTGGAACCTTTTCTCGTCAAAGATGATCTCGTTTAAACAAGGCTCAGATTTAGTTTTGAACAAAGTTTTCTCAAATTTCAAATCAAACTCAAGGAATTCAAAGCTTATCACTCCATCTTTGGGAAAGGATAGATATCTATCTAGACACAAAACTGGGCTTATTGACTTTTCTTTTCTTTTTTGTACAATCTTCTCAAGATCAGACACATGGATTGTTGCTTCTGGGTTTGGATTTCTCCTGGTATCAATTCTCTTGGGAGCCAGGACTTCTAGCTCAAACTGATTTCTGCTACTGATCTCTTTATAATGGAATCGACCGGGTAAATTTTTTCTCAACCAATAAGGTGTTTGATTCATTGTCACCCTCACAAATCAAATATGAAGCTTTAAGTCGTTCTTTTTCCGGGAAAGATTTCACTTTCGATCCCTGGAAATGGCACCAGAATGTTAGCACTCTGTAAATTTGTTCGGCTGATAAAACAAATGACAGAGGTAACCTACAAACCAACTTTAGAGTTGGGTACTAGCCTGCTCATCTTAGAGAAGGATCTCTCCCGTCACTTGGTGTCTCTTTGATAATCAATGGCTAGGTTTTGTTGTTTTGGATTTTTTTTTATAATTTTACTGGCAAAGAAGGGGAGGGACACTTAGGGCTATGGAGTCAAACTTATGAAAATGAATAGAAACATTGACTGGACAATAGAAATCTCCAGAGGATAAAGGATAAATGAGGCAATAAATCTAAGTTATAATTTATAAATTTGAAGAGTGTAGGAAGAATAAGAAAACATTTAACTGCATCAGAGCATTAAATGAATGAATTATGAATTAGTTAGGAAGAAATTAACACAATTTAAATTGCTTCAGCCGAGAGCATCACAAGATGAATTCTGAGCCTTTGACTATTCAATTTGAACAGAAGACAATGAAAATGGAATCAGAAATACAATAAATACATACAAAGAGAGGAGACAAAACTCAAATCACCACCAATAGAATATTTTCATGGAAAATTCAAGACTTTTGCATGTGTATTCAATTCAGTTTCAGAAAATTACAATTCAAATTTTCAAAAAGCTAAAATCGTGCCCTTACACTTCTTCCAACATTAATACATTTGGAACTTCTAATACCTATACAATTTGAGTTCCTTCGGTTTGAAAGTGATTACAATAACTAAAATGAAGCATTTCATCTTCTAAACTGACTACATTAATTACAGATGACAGTTTCGATATTGGAACCGGTTATAATGATTTAACAAGAAAAAATTTTATGCTCCATTTGTCGATTCCTCTAATGCTTCAACACCTTCCTTTTCCACCTTTTATGGTCTGGTCTTTTGCCTGATCTTCCATCTTCAATGACACTTGTACATCATTTTTTGGTCCCTAGAAATGTGCGCTTTGTCTTACCCATCCGTACTATATCCTTCCACTGCAAGTCATAAGGGATATCATAATATAAAATTGTTATAATATAAAATCATTTCCTTGATCAAGATCTCCAATTCAATGCAAGAGGCATATGTAATGACTGGCAGCCCAATTTTCATAGTTTTGAACTGATTCAAAATCTCAAAACCTGTAATCAAATGTTCAACTAGGGTTTCTCCTTTCAGGTTTTCCTCGAGGTTTTCAAACTTAGAGTGATCCATTCTACACTGATTGAGGTGAGCGTTGTATTTTTCCTGATCATATAATTTTCCTTTTCCATCCCAAAATGGTGGGAGGCCTTTAATAAAATATTCTTCAAACATATCCTTGAATTCTTGCGCACTCTGCTCCATCTATGTTGCCTTGGTTTGGAGTGATTTCAGCAGGTTATGCTTAGAAATCAACCTCATGGCCCAGATGATCAATGTGATTCTATCTTTGATTGTAAAGGCTTTCTTTTCCTGATCATCAGGGTGTACCCTAATTTGATTATACCCAAAGAAACCATCCAGCATTGAAATTTTTCGAGAAACCACCACTTTTTGTAGAATTTGATCCATCTTAGGCAGAGGGTAGTTGTCCTTGAGAGACACCCTATTCATATTTTTGAAGTCTACACATAATATGATCTCTCCACTCTTTTTTCTAACAGGTACCATATTTTCCACCCACTTGGAAAACCTTAGATACACTATGATATTAGCTTCAAACAAATTCTTTATATCTTTCTCAATCAAGGGAAGCAACAAAGGATTGATTCTTCTTAATTTTAGTTTGAAAGGTTTATGATCCTATTTGATTGGAATCACATGATGAATCAACTTGGTATCATAAACTTTCAGATCTTCATAACTCCACAAAAAAACATCAGGAAATTATTTCATTGAATTGATACACCTTTGCTTGAACTCTGTTAAGCCCTAAATAATGGTTTATTACCCCTTAATTGGGGCATATTACATTAGTAATGTTATTTTATTTATGTCATCTTTAGTCCATTAGTTGTAATTATACCTCCTAGTCTCCTATATATACCAAGGAGACATTTTCATTTGGAATCATCTTGTAAGTGTACATTTATGTGGGCATAAGGAGGTTTCCCCATTAAAGAGGCTTATTATCTGACTTTCTCTCTTTTTCAAGAATTTGAGTACTTATTGTGAGGTTTTTCTATGCTATATTGATATCTGTTTCTTAACATATGGTATCAGAGCTCAAGGTCTTGGGGTTTCACTGCTACATCTGAGACACCTTGGATTTTTTGCTAAAAAATATTTTATACAACATTTCAGAAGGAACGACATGGAGGATATTTATAATACGGATCAAGGTACTTTGGGTTAAAATTTCAGATCCTGAGGCCTTATATTTCCAGAGATACAACCTGTGCAAGATAAGGTTCTGGAATCATCCTGAACTGAGTCATTGCGGAATTTTTGCTATAAAATGTTTTCTATAACATTTCAGACCCTGAACTCTAGAGGCTATTCAGAAAAATTACTAAGGTATTTTTGGTAAAAAATTTTGCTTCTTTGTCTTATCAAATTTGTAAATACACCATGTGGAAGATAGGGTATCTTACTACCCCTATTGACTAGTCTTAAGAAGATGTTCTAGATAAAAAAATAATTACTTCTCCCTAGAGTATCCACATTGAGTGAGATTGGTTGCATTGGATACTGGATAGTCTTTAGTATTTCTGGTACGAGTTTTAGAATTTTATATCAATTATTTTGTGTGAGGCATGCTATACAAGTGAGATCTCCTGGAAAGGCCAAAAATCAACAAGTTGTGGGGAAGTTACCGTAAATTCCACTTGGAACATCCAATTTTCATCAGACCTATGGCATTGTAGAGAATAAATATCATAGAACTACAAAAAATAAAGTTTCCTACCGAGAAGGGCTAAAACTTTGGAGATACGGTAGAGGAAATATTGTCTAGCAGAACCACCTCAAAATCAAGGTTCAAAAGTGAAACTTGGCCAACATGCCACCCAAAAATGGAACTTCTACACCAAATAAGCCTCCATACAATCCTACATGGACTCTTGATGAAGGTGAAGAAATGTGTAGGGACATAAATCATTTACAAAAGGAGACAACAACAAAAGATGAAATACAAGAGATAATGGAGGGTTTAAAAGGGGAGATCATGGAAGGATTGAAAATTTTCCTAATAGAGAGGACACCTGAAAGTGAAAATGTATCCCATGAAATTCATGATGATGACACAAGGAAGGTGAATCAAGAATGGAGAAACTCCAACTTTGGGTTGAAGACCAACCATGTTCCTAAGATCGATATGAGGAATTTTGATGGCAAGGACCCAATCACATCGATATGAGGAATTTTGATGGTATGACCCAATCACATGGATACCTATATGAGAAATTATTTGATCTACATACGTGCCACATACACAAAAGGTATGAATTGCTTCTTTATATTTAGAACCTAATAAATTTGTATGGTATCAATGGCTTTGTTCTTGCAAATCACTCACACTTGGACAATTTTCATGGAAGAAATGATAGCACACTATGAGATACAAGGAGCAATAATTCTCTTTAGCCAATTGATAAATCCTACAAAAGGGTTCAAGCATGAGCACATTGAGAACTTCCAAAGATTGAATATAAAGGTAATAGATATTCCATATGAGCACTTGATTGATGTATTCATAGGAAATTTAAAGGATAACATTCAACATGAGGTTCTCCTTGGGAACCCAAATCATTGGAGAATGCATTTAGGGTGGCAAGAAATGTTGAAAGTAAAATATCAGCTATGGCTACTAGAAGGACCAATCCTAATAAATTATAGAGATATTAATGCTTCTTCTTCTAAAACACCTCAACCTACAAGGTTGACACTCAACAATTGAGGAAAGAAAAGAAAAGGTTTTATGATTTAATTGTGATGCTGGGGCAATGAAGGGACATATGCGTGGTGAGAACAAATTATTCACATAGATTGTGAAGAGGAAGAAGAACAAGAACAAGAACCATCTCAAGATGAAAAACATATAGAAGCAATTTCATCCAAGAGTTGAATCCCAATGCATATTGTGTAATGCATTGATGAATTATCACCTCAAACCCTCCATCGGAAGGATATATCAAAAATAAAAGGTAATAGTCCTAATTGATTCCTCGGCAATACCATAATTTCATTCACTATAAATTGGGCCAAAGCTCTCAATTTCTTTGTATCTCCAATGCTAGGAGTTTCAAGTAATGATTGCAGATGGAGGAACTATCAATTGCTCAAGAAAATGCACAAGATCAATCTTACTATGGGGAATATGTACCGACAGTCTAATGATTTCTATACCCATGGGGTGGTGCCGATGTTGTACTAGGAATCCAATGGTTACAATCATTAGAATGGTGGCTTGATTTTCAAGAACTTTTCATGAAATTTTCATTGGAAGGAAAAGAAATGAGTTAAGAGGTACTGTGGAACCCCAGAAGGTGGAAAGCCTCTAATGGCATGACAAAATTCTTATTGAAAAATGGAAATCAAGGTGTTATTTCACAACTATGCTCACTAGATGTTCAAAACATCTAAGCCATCTATTCCTCTAGATCTCCAAGGATCACTGATAAGCATTCCAAAGTATTTGAAGATATTCCCAGCAGTATTCCACCCAATCAAATCATGATCATGATATTCACCCCTAATTATGGGAGTGTTCCTCCTAACACGCTACGTGATACCCTTATGCCTAGAAGAGTGAAATTGAGCACATGGTTGAAGAAATGTTAGAGGATGGAATTATTGCATCTAGCCAAAGTTCTTACTACACCTGGTAATGGTATTCAAGAAAGATGGCTCATGGCTGCATGTGTCCGTGACATTATAGAGCTCAACAAGATCACTATTAAAGATATGTTTTCAATTTTGGTCATTGATGAATTGTTACATGAACTACATGGAGAAATTCCATTTCACAAAGTTGGATCTTCGCTCGTGGTATCACCAAATTAGAATGAAGGAAGAAGATATCCCAAAACAACATTCCTAACTCCATGAAGGCCATTATGAATTTTTTTTTTGGTCATGCCTTTTGGCCTTACAAATGCACCTTCCACATTCCAAGGGTTGATGAATTCCATTTTCAAGCCCTTCCTTCAAAATTTGTGCTAGTATTTTTGATGATATACTATTCTATAGCAAGGTTTGGGAGGATCATGTGTGACATGTTGGACAAGGTGCTACAACTACTTCTACTAAAGGAGAAACAACTATATGCCAAACCATCCAAATGTTTCTTTGGAGTGAAGGAGGTAGAGTATTTGGGTCATATTCTATATCATGAAGGTATCAAGGTAGACCCTAACAAGATTAAGGCCATGATGGACTGGTCGATTCCCAAAACATTGAAGAATCTTAGAGGATTTTTGGGTTTGACAGGTTACTACTGCAAGTTTGTTTGGCACTATGGAAGAATAGAAACACCTTTAATGACACTAACTAAGGAGGATGCATTTTCATGGACTCCAGAGGCAACTAAAGATTTTGAACAACTTAAAGAGGTGATGTGCAAAGATCATGTCTTGATCACTCTAGACTTCACAAAAACCTTTATTGTGGAATGTGATGCCTCGAGAAATGGAATTGGTGTTGTCCTAATGCAAGAAGGAAGGCCCCTGGCTTCTGAAGAATGATGAAAAAGTGTGGACTCTCATTCAAAGGTTGCAACAGGATTCCAGTGCATCAGAAACATTTACATGAAAAAATGATTCACTATGGTACAAAGATCTCTTATATTTATGTAAGAACTCCCAAATCAAACAAAATCTACTATTGGAATTGCACACCTCTATAGTAGGAGGGCACTCGGGATTTTTGAAAACCTAACATAGGGTCAAGAAGGAATTTTTTTGGGATGTCCTTAAAACTGATGTTCAAAGGTTTGTGGAAGAATTTTTGGTTTTCCAACAAAATAAGGTGGAAACAATTAAGACCCCAGGTCTTTTACAACCATTAGCCATCCCAAGTCAATGTTGGGAGGAGGTTTCCATGGATTTCATCACAAGGTTACCGAAGTCTGAAGGAAAGAGTGTCATCATGGTGATTGTTGATAGACTGACCAAGTAAGCACACATTTTTGCACTCTCTCATCCCTTCAAAGCCAGTACAGTTGCCACCAAATTCATGGAGACAGTTCAAAATCTACATGGCAGCCCAAAGATTATTGTACATGACATAGATCCCATATTCACTAGACATTTTTGGACATAATTATTTTCTTGTTTGGGTACTCAATTGGCTCATAGCTCATCCTGTCATCCTCAATCTAATGGAAAAACCAAGATAGTGAACAAATGTTTGGAAGGCTACCTTCGTTGCTTTGTCTATGATAAACAAACACAATGGTTCAAATGGTTACCCTTGGCATAATGGTGGTATAACACTTCCTTTCATACTATAACAAAAATGACACCATTTATGGCACTCTATGGATACCACCCTCCTTCCATCACTTCTTCTCTAAAAGAAAAATCTAAGGTTCAAGTAGTGGAATATCACATCGAGCATCAACAACAAGTTCTCCAAATATTAAAGGACAACCTAACCATGGTATAGAATCACATGAAACAACAAGCAGATCAACATCGTAGTGAAAGAAGTTTCGAAGTAGGAGATTGGGTGTTTTTAAGACTACAACCATACAAACATATGTCCCTCAAGCAAGCCAAGAAGGATA
>SNQJ01S0007287.1:59205-73681 GCA_010110895.2 Picea sitchensis | reverse complement strand
TTATAAGGTGTTGCAAAATATTGGTACTATGGCATACAAATTGGAGTTGCCTGCATCTTCACGAGTACACCTAGTTTTCCATGTTTCATGCTTAAAAAAGGTTATAGGTGACAAGATCCCAATTCAAACTATATTTCTAGAACTTGACAAGGAAGGAAAAATCATATTGGAGCTTGAAGCCATCACTGACACAAGAATTCACTAGCTGAGGAATAGATCAATTTCAGAGTATCTCATTAAATGGAGGAAACAACCAGCTAAATATTCCACTTGGGAAGATGAGTATTTTATATAGAAGCATCCAGAGCTACTCAAGCGTTGCGGACAACACTTGTCTCAAGGGTAGGGGCATGTTAAGCCCTAAATAATGGCTCATTACCCCTTAATTGGGGCATATTACATTAGTAATGTTATTTTATTTATGTTGTCTTTAGTCCATTAGTTGTAATTATACCTCCTAGTCTCCTATATATACCAAGGAAACATTTTCATTTGGAATCATCTTGTAATTGTGCATTTATGTGGGAAGAAGGAGGTTTCCCCCTCGAAGAGGCTTATTATCTTACTTTCTCTCTTTTTCAAGGCATTGAGTACTTATTCTAATATTTTTCTATGTTATATTGATATTTGGTTCTTAACAAACTCTAATTTGAGTGTCTTAGATAGCTTAATGATCTTGGGATCCTCTTGAGTTCCAATGTTGCAATCTTCAACATCTCCATCATTTACAGTAATTTTAGGACTCCTGGCCACATCATTATTATCAAAGAGTTTCTCCAATGGTACCAGGACTTTGGGAATGATGTTACTTTTTATCTGCACTATATCTCTACCAACAATCTGATTTTTTAAATAACAATCATTTGTGAACATAGCTACATCTTCTTCTTCACCACAATATTCCTCATCAACATTCAAATTTTCAAACTCATCCTCCATCTTGAGGAAATTTTCTATTTGTTTATCATCCTCAAAAAATTGCCAGTACTTAATATTATCTAGTACTGTTGGCCTGTGCTTGAACTCAATCTCATATTTTTTGTTAGGGAAAATTGGAATTTTGAAGACTAAGGCTGAAGTAGCCACCGCATCACCAATCTGATTCTTCCCTCTTGGAATCACTGAAAGATTATACTCTGGAAATTTATCAAGAAGATCAAGCACTATATTTCTATAGGCCCCCTATATATGATTCTTTTCTTGGTATATACCCTTTATCTGATTGATGATCTGCTCATAATATCCATGTACATCTATTCTCTCAGTGCCCATTTCTTTCAAAGTCTTCAATCCCAACACTAATGCCTCATATTCAGCCATGTTGTTTATGCAATCAAAAGAAAGTTTATAAGAACACAGTTTTGTACTTCCTTTGGGAAGGGTAATCCACACCGCACCCTTTCTCCTTCTCTATTGACAGCTCCATCAAATCTCATATTCCACATCTGATATTCGTCATCATTTCGTTGCTCTGAACTTTCCTCATTTTGCTAATCAGATTGGTCTTTGGCAGTGATATCAATTTCTAGCCCTTTTTTTCAAAACTCACATCATTAAAGAAAATAGAGGATCCAATCTCAGTTTCCATAGAGTAAATAGGGTGGTTATTTGGTTGGGCTTTGTTACTAACCATGTATTTGAGAAATACTTCCCTGTACAACCTCTTATCCTGGAAAAAAACAAGGATAGTGGAAAATGACATATCCATTTGTAGAGTCCCTTTCAATTTTGTAATCCATGATATGGATAACAAAATGCCAAACTTAGGAGGGATATCAGAAACCACTACATCCATGACCATATTTTTTGCTAGAATTTGAAACAAAGATACCACCAGATCTTTGATTAGGCTCAGGCACTTTACCTTCCTTGAATCAAAGGAGAAAAAATCTTTGTATGGCCTTGTAATGTCCAAGCCTAATTAGTCTATGAACACCTTGGGCATCAAGTTATGGGATGATCCTGAATCCAACATAGCATTGTGCGGAGTCATATCATGAATATTTAGACTGACATAGAAAGGAGGAACCCCATCAACATCACTACTCTCCTCTACGTGTGGGTCAAACAAGATGGAAGGATGATCATCTTGTATGTTCAAAGTGTCAGAAGTTTATTCCATCTTGAGCATCTTGATGATCTGATCTCTATATTCATTATTCTTTATCAACTCATTGAATAGAACAATAATTTCAATTTTTCGCCATCTCACTTTCAAAGTTATAGGAAGAAGGGGTTTTCTCTACCTCTTTGATGTCTGACTCCTTTCTTGTTTTGGGTTTTTTCTTTGGAGGTTCTTGATTATGCTTTCCTTTAGCCTCAACATCCTTTGCAATAGAGCCTTTCTTGGGATGAATTGTAGAAGGTATATTATTTTGAGCTTCTTTGGTAAGATTTCCATTTGGAGGATTTATAGGTTACTTTTATTTCGAAGATTATATTTCTTTTGAAATTGCATGATGCCATTCTACAGCCCTGTTTGGTAATCTTATTTTTCCAATGATAACCTTTCCTCATTTTCCTACATGAATATTTTGCTTGCATCCATGAATTGATGATGTTCTTATTTAGTTAAAAACACCTATGTTTCATCACCATCACAATAATGAATATTGTCTTAAAAAATTTCATGATAATTTTCATTAACATAATTATTTTGAAAATGAGGTCTTATTTACTGATCACCCTAGTTCATTTGATCTCTTTGTCTAATTTGTTGAACTATTGGTCTCCTCTGATTTATGGGCGGAGCATCATCTTGCTCTCTGGTGTTATTCTTGTTATCTAAAGGCATCCTCTCCATGTTTTTCATCATCATTTCAAACCTCTCTTTTGTTGATTGTGAGGTTGAAGGTTGTGCCTTATCTTGAGTGTTGTTCATGTCCCTATCAGAATTACCTTTGATTTTTACTGAAGCCATTAGATTTACTTCAACTTCTATTGCATCACTCATCATATCATCTAGTGATGCAGACCTTCTCTCCCTTAACAATAAAGCAAAATCACTTTCAAATGAATCAACATATCTAAGTTGAGAATCTCTCGGAGGAGGTTTTACTTCAATAGGAATTGAGTTGTAGAACTTTACAAATCTGGCTGAAAACACCTAGACTGTTTCACTAGGTGAACTTCTCATGTTGTTATATTGGGTTAACAACTAAAGGGGGTTTTTATTGTCACCCCACATTGCAAGAAAACTTGTCTCAAACACTTCAAAATATTGGATACTTGTTGTTGGGAGAGCTCTGAACCACTTTCTAACTTCTCCTGCCAGATGTTTTGCACATAGAATCATTTTTGCATATTCAAAATCTAATTCTTCCAAGTCCACAAAATCATTAAGCCAGTCTAAATGTTTTTGGGTTGACACATTTCCTTCAACATCATACAACTTAATCCTCAGATTATACTCCCGGGGCAAATCATGTAATGAGCAGGTAGAACAAGGGGGGGAACATAGATGCCATGGTTGCAGTAAGGACTTGAAGTGGTTATTGGTTATTGGTTATGAACAGGAATAACAGGAGGTTTAGTAGAGGCCGATAAAATTAAATCTTGGAACCTTTTCTTATCAAAGACGATTTCGTTTAAACAAGGCTCAGATTTAGTTTTGAACAGAGCTTGCTCAAATTTCAAATCAAACTCAAGGTGTTCAATGCTTATCACTCCATCTTTGGGAAAGGATAGATACCTGTCTAGACACAAAATTGGGCTTATTGACTTTTCTTTTATTTTGTGTACAATCTTCTCAAGATCAGACACATTGCTTCTGTGTTTGGATTTCTCCTGGTATGAATTCTCTTGGGAGCTAGGACTTCTAGCTCAAACTACTTTATGATACTGATCTCTTTATAATGGAGTCACCAGGGTAAATTTATTCTCAGCCAATAAGGTGTTTGATTCATTGTCACCCTCAAGAATCAAATATGAATCTTTAAGTCATTATTTTCCTAAGAAAGATTTCACTTTCGATCCCTGGCAATGGTGCCAGAATGTTAGCACTCTGTAAGTTTGTTCGACTGATAAAACAAATGAGAGAGGTAACCTATAAACCAAATTTAGAGTTGGGTACTAACCTTGCCAGCTCATAGGGATCTCTCCTGTCACTTGATGTCTCTTTGATAATGAATGGCTAGGTTTTGTTGTTTTGGGTTTTTTTTATAATTTTGTTGGCAAAGAAGGGGAGGAACACTTAGGGCTATGGAGTCAAACTTTTGAAAATGAATAGAAACATTAACTAGACAATAGAACTCTCTAGAGGATAAAGGCTAAATGAGACGATAAATCTGAGTTATAATTTATAAATTTATAGAGTGTAGGAAGAATAAGAAAACATATAGTTGCATCAGAGCATTAAATGAATGAATTCTGAATTAGTTAGGAAGAACTTAACATAGTTTAAATTTCTTTAGCCGAGAGAATCACAAGATGAATTGTGGGCCTTTGACTATCTAATTTAAACAAAAGACAATGAAAATGGAATCATAAATACAGGAAATACATACAAGGAGAGGAGGAAAAAATCAGATCACCACCATTAGAATATTTTCATGGAAAATTCAAGACTTTTGCATGTGTATTCAATTCAGCTTCAGAAAATTACAATTCAAATTTCCAAACAGCTAAAATCCTGCCCTTACACTCCTGCCAACATTAATACATTTGGAACTTCTAATACTTATACAATTTTAGTTCCTTCAGTTTGAAACTGATTACAATAACTGAAATGAAATGTTTCAACTTCTACACTGATTACAATAATTACATATGACAATTTCGGTATTGGAACTGATTATAGTGATTTAACAAGAAAAACATTTTATGCTCCAATTGTCGATTCCTTTAATGCTTCAACTCCTTTTTTTACCACTTGTTCTATTATGGTCTTCTGCCTGATCTTCCATCTTCAATGACACGTGTACATCATCTGTTGGTCCCTGGAAAACTGCACTTTGTCTTACCCAATCATACTATCTCCTTCCACTGCAAGTTAGAAAGGATGTCATAATATAACATTTTTATAATATAACATCATTTCCTTGATCAGGATCTCCAGGTCAATCCAGGAGGCATATGTCATGACTGGTAGTCCAATTTTCATTGTTTTGAACTGATTCAAAATCTCAAAATATGTAATCAGATGTTCAACCAAGGTTTCTCCTTTCAGGTTTTCCTCCAGGTTTTCAAACTTGGAGTGATCCATTCTACACTAAGTGAGGCGAGCGTTGTATTCTTCCTGATCATATAATTTTCCTTTGCCATCCCAAAATGGTGGGAGGCCTTTAATAAAAAAAATCTTCAAACAAATCCTTGAATTCTTTCACACTCTTCTCCATCTGTGTTGCCTTGGTTTGGAGTGATTTCACTAGGTTATGTTTAGAAATCACCCTCCTAGCCCAGATGATAATGTATTTCTATATTTTACTCCAATGGTTTAAATTTATACAGTAGGGATGGAGTTTAGTAGGTTTATGCCATTTTGGGCCCTCTCTGATGACTTCTTTGCTAAAGTCTCATTCACAACAATGCACCTACTTCTGGTTGTGATGGCCATGTTGTATTTATCATTGATGGAGTTTAGATACACTCTGAACTTGGCATCTTCAACAACTATATAATTCCAGATGATATGCTCGACTCCCTGCAACAGTCCTCTACCTCTTAATCTTATTTTCAACTTTTCCATCTTTTCCTGCAAGGTTTGATTTTCCTTTTGAAATTTAGCTATTCTTTCATCCTTTGCTTGCATTTCCTATTTCAACTTCTCTATGTCCCCTTTTAACCCCTTGATTTCTACTACCTTCATGATAAATTGTGACATACCTTGGGCAAGTCTTTTAGTGCTTGGCCCAGCTTCTGCAGAAGGAGGTAAAACTACAGCCTTGTTCAACAATTATGTTTGTCCTTCTGATCAATTCACCTTTTATTTCTCTAGTTGCAACACCTTAGCTTTGTAGTCCATTGCCTCTTGCCGAAATGATTCTTTCTCATGTTCTAGAGAAACAAATTATGTTGTTTGTGGATGCTCTGTTGAAGACATTTTCATTTCCTTCTTCAATATTTGAATCAACTTGTCCTTCTCATCCAGTGAGGATTTCACCCCTTGGGGGGCTTCAAATTCCAAACTTTTGAACCGAGTCTTCTAAGCTCTATTGGATTCCTTTTCTTTCCTCAAATGCCCTTCCAGTTTCACTGCATAATATGACAGCTTGGAATTACTCAAGATTAGACTCAGATAGTCAAAATACAACATGTCACTGGTATTCCTGTGGAATTTGACTTTGTCAAGAGCACTGATGTTGTCATAACTTATTTTGATCTCATATACTTTGTCTTCATATGAAACTATAATGTTAAAAGTCCTCTTTTCAATGTCCCTTACTGTGAACATGGAATATTTAAGCTAAGCTATATTTTCCACTTCAGGGACTAACTCCCTCATCTCACTCATAGCCATGTTTCCTTCTCAACACATTGTTTTTCCAAATCTTCTTTTGATTGTAATCTGCCTTGGATGTCTTATCAAAGATGTGTTTTTTGTTGCTAAAGGTTCTTGCGATACCTTCACTTTGGATTTTTCTTCCCTTTTCAACCTATACAGTGCTAGTGCCACTCTCCACCATGTCCATATTCACTTTCTCTTTAGGCTCTTCCTCTTCTAAATCCACTATCTGTGGGGACTGTGTAATCTTCAACTTCTTAGGGAAGTTTGTTGATCATTGGTTCCCATGGCCTCTGAATTTCTTCTCTTGTTTTAAACACTTACCTTAGGGGCTTTGAATATCAATTTTTGAGGATCTTGATGTGTTTGACTCTATTGCAAGGTTGCCTCCACTTGTTGTGTTTGAGTTGGTTACAAGATTGTTTCCATATCAGCACAGACTTCTAGATTTTCCAACTTATCAAAACCCTCAACATTTTCATGCTCATAAGGGGATTTGTTTTTCATCAGTCTTCTATTGGATATGACTTGATGTGGGTCATAGCTTCTTCCCTGTAGCTGTGAAAAAACAAACTCTTTGAGATTTTTTTGAATCTGAAACAAGCATGATCTAGTTTTGACAATAAAGGGTCCAATGATAAAAGGGAATTTGAGGTTGGACGCTTTGTGAAATTTCGGGAAATTCTTTGTCTCAGCTAAGATTCTTTTCCTAATGAATTCAAGGGAAAAGACTCCAGGGTCAGAAAAATAGGCAACAGGTAAGGGGATTAATGAAAACCATAAACCCAAATTATTGTTGAATGCATGAATAGTACCTAGTCCTCCACTCTGTTTTCTAGATTTAGCTGCATATATCTCCTCATATCATCCAAAAATATGGGTAGGCTAGTGTTGAAAACCAAACTGTAAACCCTAGACATGACTTGGTTGATGAAGAGGAGCAATGTGATCCTTTTACACTCAGTTGATATAAATGTTTCTTCAGGAAATTCTCTCTTATTTGTCTCAAGTAAAATCTTCAAAAAATAGGTATAATATCTGAAATGCCTTAGAGAACAAAAGTTCACTAGCTGATTATGAATATTATCATCTATGAATTTGTCAAAACTGATGCAGACTGACATAACAAACTTTGGTTGAAAAAAAGTTAACAAGAAATCCAGCATGACTTCGACCACATGTCTGTCATTATCTAGACTTAAAATCTGACTCAAAAGGGAACAGACCCATTGGACCTCAATGACCATTATACTCACATTCATTGGCAAAGACAGACTCTCTGAAAAATGTTCTGGTTTGAAAATTGTCTATAAAAACAAAACTATGACTTCTGATGGACACTCTCTATAGACCCTCATTAGCTTTTCTTCATCAAAAGGTTCAAACATTGTGGAGAAAGAATCTGGGATGCTGAGGGAATCACAAATTGATAGAATCTCTACCCTACACATGACCTCAGACCCTTGTTTATTTATGACAACTTTCTCTTCCTGTGAATATTGCACTACGCACCAACCTATGAATTCAGGAAAATAGAAAGAGACTTTGACTGCATAAGGGACTATAGTGGCCTAGATTGCTTCAAGGAATGGTATCTTCTTTCCTACATTATGAGACATATTTCTTATGGATATAGAGATGGGCGAAATGGTGATTTCAATGTCGAAACGTATGAATCTCGGTCAATTAGAGCTTCTTCGTTTGGCACAGGGTCTTTCTCTTTTACTAAAGTTGCGATGGGGTCCATGGAAATGATGAGAAATACTTGGAAATGAGCAGAAATGGTATGAACTTGGCATACTGTTGAGCTGCAGTTGAACGGGGGTGGTCCTGCCAACTTTCAAACGTTCCAGTATTTTTAAAAACAATAAAATAAACAACACATACCCTTTATATACTTTTTCGATTTTGAGGGCATGAGGAAGTGGTTTGGGGAAACCCGCTTCTCACCATGAAATGCACCTAGTGGTGCCATGTGGTCCTGACCAAAAATTGTGGTTTACTTTTCAGCCTGCTTTTAGGGATTATCACCCGTGCAACACCTCCCCCCAAAATGATCCTCAACCGTCGATCTGGGGAGTTCACGATCTGTGACGTATTGGGCCCCATCACCTTAGCGCCCCACTAGATTTAGCTTCCTCCTACCAGATTTAGCCCCGTCCTCTAATTTGTCAAGCCTCCAAACCGATCCAATGCCTTGCTAAGTCCAAAAATCTCAATTTCTCACAAAACTTTTACTGGTGATAACACCTTGGAACCATCCTTGTGGATTCATAGCCCTGGCTCGGGGGTGACATGTTGTTGAGACTTGGAACAATGATGTCTATGATTGGCTGGAATGTCCTTGGTTGCAACCAATTGGCGATTGATTTTTTTTAAGATAAGTGCTCTCTAACATATGTTTCTATGCTTGTATATTTATTTTCGTGGAGTATTAATTATTATATCTTAGATTCATTTTCATAATATGCATGCTTGTTGGTTATTGGTGTGCATGGCATATTGTTCATTTCTTTTATGCTATAGCATGAATCTTGATTATCACATGTAATTCTTTCATGCATATTTATTAATTAAATACTATCATAATTTTGAAATCAATTCTGAAGTGCGTTTTGAATTAGCGTGGCCATCCTATGGGTGCTTGTGTATGTTACAAGGTAAACAAAAGTTGCATCCAAATGTTTTTGTAACTCAGTGTCAACTATGTATTTTAGTGCACGGTTCATTCTTCTTTATGGTTGTATAATTGGAAAAAAGTCATCCTTGATATATATGTGATTTCTACATATGTTAGGATGAATATCTTGCATATATTTGTAATCCCAAGCATAGGCATAGCTAAGTTTTATGAGAATATCTAACACTTTTTCTCTTGGAAAAGATTCAATTTGTTTATTCCTTTTAGCCCTTTATTAGGGGGGATTTATACTATTTTGACTAATTGTGAATTTTTTTAGCAGTAAATAAATAATTCTAGTATGTTTGATGTATATCAAGAGAGTTTCCATGCTCTTCTTCATCTTCTTTTACATTGTATTCTTGTATGTGGAGATAATTAGGATATGGATTTTTCATGTAATTTGAGAGCATTGTGTATTAATTTATCTCTTTTAGTGCTACAATAGTGTCAATGGTGAGGATTATATGTATGGTGATATAAAACATGGTTTCCCCTTCTTATTTTCCTACCCATAAGGGTGTTTTTTATCAATAAAAGGTTTTGTAGTAGCATAAAGAGTAATTTTGTTTTTCTGTAATTGGTCATTTATAATAGCAATATGCCCTATTATGTAGCCTATATATGCATATGTTGTGGCCAACCATGGTTTTCCAAGTATGGATGGATATCCATTAAGATTTTCCTTGGTTTCCAAAACTATAAAGTTTGGTGTATACTCCCATTAATCAAATGATACTATGACATCTTCTAATAATCCCTCTAGGTTGATAGTAGATATATTTTCAAGTTGGAGGATAATTGGTGTGTGACTTAAAAAATCCATTATGTTTAACCTAAGTAATGTTTCTTTTGTCACACATTTATTACTATCCCTAAGTCTACCATAGGAATTCTCGGATCAAAGCACTTGGGAATGACTATTTTTCTTAATAGAAGATCAACAGGTTGTTATATAATGTTGATAGTAGTTCATTTTTCCAAAAATGTCTTTCCTCTTTGTCCAAGTCTTTTTATACATATTTTATTACTAAATTTGTTTTATATAGGGATATCCTTAATAGCTTGAATAAGAGGGGTTTTTACACATAGATTCTCAAGTTCTCCTAGTAGTTCATTTTCTGATTGAGTATATGTCTTATTTTCTTCTAACCTCTTAGGATAAGGTGGGTTTATTGTTGATAGGAGAATTGGGATGCTTATTGGATTTATCAATGTTCAAAGGTTTTATATTCTATAGGTTTAGTGATACAAGGAGGTAAAGGACCTAATACCACCTTCCTTGAATGAATATTTAATTCATTTAATTCCATAGAATTTAATGAGTAGGATTGATAGTTTTCCATATTGTTATTGTAAATTGCTTGGATATATCTATTATTGGGGTTTGTTCTTAGTTGGGCATGGATTTCTAGCTATTTAAGGGTTTCTTTAATGTTTTGTGAGGAGGTGGAGGTGGCAAAGAAGCTTGTCATTTTTATACTTAGGGTTTTGATAACATAATTACCATCTTAACAAGAAATGTGCCCTTAAAACGAGAAATCTATCCCAAAAATGTCATATTTTTGGTTAAAAACACCAAAATGAACCCCCAAATCAAAAGTGGTGCTAGTGGTAGCACCCCTTTTTTGGGGAGGTGGTTAAAATTGTGAATTGTTTGAAATCATTCCCTTGACATTGTGGGAAGAACCCTGAAATTGACCCTTGAATCAAAAAGTGATGCTACCAATAGAACCACATCTTTTCAGAGTTAAAACTATGACTTGATTGAAATCGTTGTTTTGACCACTAGCACCACCGCAATTAAAACACTGAAAATTGACTCCTAAATCTAAAAATGTTATTACCTGATAATTTATTTATTGATTAATTTTATTTTTTTAATAATTTACATTCATAAATAATTAAACTTCCCAATTCCATACAAATAGATTTTGAGGGTTTCATTCTATAAGGTGACCAAGGTATGAAACTCACAGTAGTTAGGAGGAGACACTTGAAAAAAATCAACAATGTTAAAGATTGGTGTGGCCCATGCCAGGTGTGATCCTTGGTGATTTTGACAGCTTAGATTCCCTTGGGTCACAGTTTCTTAGACCACAAGTTAGTCTCCCAGGTAACTGACATGCTAACAAACAATAATAATAATAATTAAATTGGAAAAAAAACACCCCTAAACAATCTTTTTTTTAAGAAAAGAAAAAACAAATTTCTTTTAAAAATGTTGAGAACAAATTTTTGTGGACGTTTCGAAAACTCAACACATAATTTTGATCTAGAAGTTTTGCTAGCAAAAACACAAATCTCAATTTTTTAACCAAAAAATTAAAAAAATAATTAAAATAAGAGTAAAATATTGATTAAAAAAAAAGATGACCTTTAAAACACTAAATTCAAAACACACAAAAAAATGTGAAAACACAAATTTTTTATAGTAGAAAGTGTACAATTAGGCACTTCTATTGTGTTTATGTCTCACTAATTTCTACACATTTTCAATACATATTTGGGTTGAATAATCTCTACTCCCTCATGGTTTTATTAGATATAATGGCCTCCCCAAGTACTTTCACTAATTTCCTACCCTCACAGTCAAAGAAAAAGTATTTTGTTTAGATAACATGGCCTTATCGAGAAATTTCATGATTGATTCAATTACAACCCTAAATTTTGACCATGTGAACCACAATTTTGAGGTGTCAATGCTATGAGACTTGTTAAGCTTGAAGATGTTAAGCCCAACCTTGAGGCCATTCTAGGTCATGCACTCCTGTTGCATCAATCAAACTAGATTAACTCTCAATTTGTATTCCCGAGACTCCATATTATTAAATTCTTCACAGATATGCCAGTCTACCTCCATGAGAAATTTAGCTAACTAATCTCACAATGTGACCCTAGCTTCATATGCATTGATTGTGTACACATTAATAAGGACCAAAATCCTATTGTCGATTAAAGTTTACCATAAAAATTTATTGGGCAAGTTACATCCCTATTCAATGATGCAAGAATCAAACTTATGTGATATAAGAGTGGGCATACTCCTCACCCATATAAAACATGTCATTCACAAATTTTATTTACTAAATATAGATAATATTACAAGAATGTACCAATACATATGTATATAAAATGCATATCTTATTAGTCCATGTTGAAGGCTAGGGTACTATAGTGTCATTGACCTTGAATTAGTTAATCTTTGACAAGGACTCCAATAACAATTAGATGCACAAGGGATCCAATAAGTGAACGAATGCTTCAAAGATAACCAATTAGAAACAATAACATAAACCACCAATATATCCACTAGAGAAAGAGGGTTAGGAGCTAGTGGATAACTATGCCAAATCTCAGATGAAAGATAAACTATGTGAACAACTTCAGATTTACAATTAAATGACTATCACTCAACAAATAAAACTTCAAAGAGGTAAACACCACTTTTAAGCCACTTTAGGGAGCAACTAGTGTAATCAAGTAGCATAAATGAATGGTGTGCTGTGTGTTTTGATTACCAATTGATTATATGCTAGAAGAAGGAAAATTGTGTGGTTGTCCATGGATTCTAAATCCAATTTATGGTAAATTAACAAAAAAAAATCATATTTGAAGTGAAGACAGAAACATCCAAGAGAAGGACAATCCACTTGTGAGCAATATGTCTTGGACAATTTCACTAGCACAATACGTCTTGGATGATTTCACTAGGAAAAGAGATATCCAATGAAATCATAGCTTCATAAATGTTAGGATCAAGCTCTAAATATTGATACAAATGAAATGAACAAGAACTTGATAAAATGATGGTGAATCTCCCTAGGGTTTCCAACATTATCACTTGGAATTTTCACCAATGAAATATCCAAATAAATGAAAAGTAATGATAAGAACTTATAGATCAATTTCACCACCAGAACGTATAATAACAATCTAAAAATTAAATATAAGCTCGGTGTAAGAAAATATGAACATTTAAGCACTAAACCCTATCCTTAGGGTTTCTCCAAATATGATTTTTTTATTGCTATTATGTATTTTACAAATTTGATAAAGCCTTAAATTAGCTCACAAAAAGTTAGGTAAAACCTTAAGCACAATTATGTAGGGCATTTTGCTTTATTAGGGTTAGAGATAAACAATTAAGCATAAACCTTTGATAAAAACAAGTCTAGAAAATGGTATAAACCATCAACTATTCACTAGACTTGGAAAAAAATATAAATTAAGATTTTTCTTTGATTTTTCACTGTTAGATTTCTTTCTAAACAAACAAAACTAAAAGATTTTGGATTTTAGGGTTTTTTTTGTTGGTTGTAGGGAGAACACAAGTGTCTTATTTCCACTAGGGATTATGAAGTCAAGAAGTATCCCCCTTTAAGAATTAGTCATTCTTATCTTAATGATTAGGGTTAAGAGATTAAAATCTCTAATGTATAAGAATTTATTATCAATTTAAGATAAGGTATGAAGACCATTGCCCTACAGGAAGGGATTCCATAAGAGAAAAACCGTCACCATCAATATCAATCCTAACTTGAACAAAATACTTAAAACCCTTGCGAAGGAAGGGAAAAGCAAGACGAAGGATTGAGCACTTATTGAAATTAACAAAAGCAGAGGGAACAAACCCTAAAACATTTTCTCTCCAAGTGGTATATATTGAAAGCTAGTAGAAGTCTTGAACTATCACAATAAATGTTTGATGCACCAATAATAAACCAAGAAAGAGAGAACTCCAAAAATTAACACCAAAACCTCCAATAGGTAAATCTTCAACAAGTTGCATTCTCAAATAATATCCAACAAAAAAACAACAATTTTGAATGAGAAGATAGCCTTTATTTAAAAAGGAGGCTTCTCCATCCTTCTCATTCTTTATTATATTTTGATCTCTCTAAATTTATCTAAGAATATTTAAAAATTATCACCTGCCTTCTTTAACAAGAACAAGGTACTTATTTATTATCAAATTTATTTTGTTCATGATTGGAAATACACCGTGAACTTAGAGAATTCCAAAGAACCTTCAAGATTAACTATCAAAAAAGTTCCCCGGATGGGGTGTCACACGGAGCATCGTGGCAGGAATCGGTTGCGGGTACAGGAGGCCGTGGTATGGAAACACATGTCGGGCATGTGCAACAGGCTGCCACCCCACCTGGTATTTAACTGCGTTAACTCTGATATGATTCGCATTTACGTCGGAGTCCTTTCCCTGCAGTTCCGAATGTGCTGTGGTATTATGGCGATTGTTAATTCAATTCTGTTGTTAGTCGGGCTCATTCTCCCGGAGCCGAATTGTCACCCTGCTCTCATCCTCTGGTGCGCGCGAGAGCTCATCCCCCCCC
>SNQJ01S0007286.1:96240-108631 GCA_010110895.2 Picea sitchensis | reverse complement strand
AGAGAGAGAGAGAGAGATGAGGGGCGAGGGAGAGAAGAGGAGATAGGTAGGGAGAGATAGAGGTGGATATGATATGGAGAGAGAGAAGGATAAAGTCCATGAGGCAATTCTCAACATCCAGGACACCTCAACAAAATGGAGTTGTTGAAACAAAGAATAAGACAATACAGGAAATGGCCAGAACCATGTTGAAAGATTCGAAGTTGGGTGACATATTTTGGGAACATGAAGTACATACAATAATTCATATCTTGAACAAAGGAATTCTCAGAAACAACAATGATAAGACTCACTACAAGCTATGGAAAGGAAGATCGACAAATGTGAAGCACTTTAGAGTGTTTGGAAGCAAGTGCTACATAAAAATAGAAGATGGAAGGATTGGAAAGTTTGAATCCCGAGTTGACAAAGGCATATTTGTCAGGTACTCAAACAAAAGTAAGGCATATAAGTGTTTCAATCTGAGACTCAACAGAATAGTGGAAAGCATCAATGTATAGATTGGTGAGACAAGTGTATGAAATATCAAAGAAGAAAGAAAAGACTCAACAGAGCAGGAAGGAGAAGAGGACTTGAAAGAAGAAGCATAATTAGAAGAAGGGGAAGAGAAGCTAGAATCAAGGAAAAAGGAAGATGACCAACAAAATATTTAGATATCTCCCAAAAATCCTAGCAGGCGAATACAAAAAATTCATCCACTAGAACATATCATTGGGAATATGGATACATGAGTTGAAAATCGAAGAAAATTACGTTCACCAGAACAAAGGCATCTAGCACTGTTATCCATAATTGAACCCATCATTTTTGAAGAAGCCAACACAGATGAACACTGGATCAAATCCATGGAATAAGAACTGGATCAGATAGAGAAGAATGAAACATGGGGACTTGTTCCAAGACCTAAATATAAGAACGCGATTGGTACAAAATGGGTATTAAAAAACAAGCTGAATGAAGATGGACAAGTAACTTGGAATAAATCAAGGTTAGTATGCAAGGGATATGCTCAAGTTGAAGGAATATATTTTGAAAAAACTTTTTCCCCAGTTGCCAAAATGGAAGCAGTCATATTGATCTTGGCTTATAAATGTTCGAAGAGAATCAAAGTATGTCAGATGTATGTAAAATCACCCTTCCTAAATGGAGAACTAGAAGAATAAGTCTACATCGAACAACTAGGATGATTTCTACTATCAGAAAAGGAAGATTATGTTTGTAGATTGAAGAAGGCACTATATGGACTCAAACAAGCCCCCACAACATGGTACTCAAGATTGGACAAGTATCTACAACAACAAGGGTTCATGAAGGGAAATGCATATAGAAATCTCTACATAAAGGTACATCAAAACAATTTGTTGATAATTGAAGTTTATGTTGATGACATTATTTTTGGCAGTAATGATGATAGGATGAGTCAGAAATTTGCTAAAGACATGCAAAATGAATCCAAAATGTCATTACATGGTGAGTTTTTTTTCTTTTTGGGACTCCGCATATGGCAGCTAGATACATGTATTTTCATCTCCCGGACCAAGTATATCAAAGAAATATTGAATAAGTTTGGAATTGTATATTGAAAGCCCGTAAGTACTCCCATGTAGACTGGTTGAAAACTGATCAAAGAAGATATATCCATGAATTATTTTGAGCTAACTTTCTGGTTTTGAGTAGAGTGGTAAAATATCAACATGGTATTAATGCATACCAAGGGTTGAGTCCACTTAGGATTTTATTTCAACATGGTATCAGAGCAAGGTTTCTCTGGGAGGAAACCAAGTGCACATGGTATCAACAGATCTATGAGATCTGGGTGACCACAATAGAGATCAAGTTCATATCTAGGGTTGCAATAGTATATCTATGGGATCAATAGTGCTGATGTGGGTGCTTGAAGGACTAAGAACATATCGACTTTATTTTGCAGTAGATCAGTTATATTTGTAGGAGATATTAGTAGATATATAAACCAACAGGAAAAAAACGAAGGACTAATTTCTAGGAAGCATCATAGATGATGCTTTGAAGGAGAGAGGGAGCACATGGGAGAAGAGAAGGAATTTTTCTCATGTGGTTGAGTCAACTACTTTGGAGAAAAGATGGAATTTTTCTCAAGTGCTTGAGCCACGAAGGAGATTGACTCAAAGGGATATTAGATGGGTGAATAAGGACATTCATCCATAGATTAGAGGATGATATATTTATTGGCGTCAGTGACTCGAAGGATTTTTTCTCAAAGAGATATCAGAAATGGGTGAAGAAGGAATTTCACCTAGATATCTAATTACTCTAAAGGATAAGATAAGCCACAGGAGCAACTAGAGTAGTGCCATGAGTAGAAGACATATCTGGTAGCAAGGATAGATCTGGGAAGCATAGGATTTGCAGGTACACGATTGTACAACAGTAGCAGAGGTGCTCGGTTGCAAGTGTTGGATATTTCTCATTGGACAAAAGAAACATAGAGAATGAGTGAGTAATATATCATTGATTGGATGTAGAAGGACTTTCATTCAAGTGTGTAGGACAGGGTTTGAGGAAAGGATCAAAGGGGCAGCAAGGGAGATAACATTCAACCCTCAAGATTGAATGATTGATCTTGAGGTTTGCAGGGCTTGGATATTTTCTGATTTGTATTCATTGGGAGAATCATTATCCCAGGATGTGAGCCTATAAAAGGATCCAAGAGGATATTGGATTATGGAGCAATGTAAAGTATCAAAGTGGCAGAGAAAAGGGAGCATGTAGCTCCAAAGGTTGAGCAACTCAGAGGGACTCAACCTTCAGGTTCAGGTGGGAAGGAGCAACCTTCCAAGTCTATCAATAAGGAGTCATGGTACAAGTTGGCCATGCATGATTCTCAAGACCATGAGACTTCTAGGAGCATGTTCATAGGTAGTGAGTCTTTGGAGACATGACATACCATCATGGAAAGGATATATTTTGTGTTAGAATAATGGTTGTTAAAATCATATGACAGGTGACAAGAACATGTTTATAACTCTGAAGAAAGAAAAAGATGGATCAATTTCATTTGGCAATAATCATTCAACCAAAATTATAGGTAGAGGCACAATTCAGCTTGGAAGCAAAGATGCCATGGAAACAAATGTTCTATTGGTTGAATATATGAAGCACAATTTGTTGAGTGTAAGTCAAATGTGTGATCAAGGACACACACTTCAGTTCGACAAAGAGAAATGCAAAATAAGGAAAGAAGGATCATATAGGGTAGTGGTGAAAACTATAAGAACTCCAAACAACATATATGTTTTGAATGAAATTGGAAAGGAAAGTTATTGTTTAGGAAAGGAAAATGAAAGTCGGCTTTGGCACATAAGAATGGGTCACATGCACTTTGACAATCTTGTCAAAATTAGAAGAAAGGAAGCGGTAATAAAAATGCATGAAATTTCAAAGCCAACAAATACTCTATGTAAGCATTGTCTACAAGGAAAATAGACCAAGACCAAGTTCAAATCAAATGAGTACTCAACGAATAAACCATTGGATATTTTGCATACTGATCTATGTGGACCAACAAAGACAAAGGGATTAAATGGTGAGCAATACTTCATGCTACTAATTGATGACTACACAAGAATGACTGCAGTTTTCTTTCTCAAGAAGAATTTAGAGGCATTTGAGCACTTCAAGATATAAAAAGAGATGGTTGAAACAGAGACATACTTGAAAATCAAACGTCTAATATGAGATAATGGTGGAGAGTTTACATCAAATAAAGTCATGGACTTTTTTGGTGAACATGGGATCAAAAGACAATTCCTAGCAGCCAAGACACCTCAACAAAGTGGAGTTGCTGAAAGAAAGAACATGACAGTACATGAAATGACCAGAACCATGTTGAAAGATTCCAAGTTGGGTGACATATTTTGGGCATAGGCAGTACATACAACAATTCATATCTTGAACAAATGAATTATCAGAAATAACAGTGATAAGACTCCCTATGAGCTATGGAAAGGAAGATCAGAAAATGTGAAGCTCTTTAGAGTGTTTGGAAGAAAGTGCTACATCAAAATAGAAGATGGAAGGATTGGAAAGTTTGACTCCTGAGTTGACAAAGGCATATTTTTCGGGTACTCAAGAAAAAGCAAGGCATATAAGTGTTTCAATTTGAGACTCAACAGAGTAATGGAAAGCATCAATGTACATATTGGCGAGACAAGTGTATGAAAGATAAAATAAGAAAGCATAGACTCAACAAAGCAGGAAGGAGAAGAGAACTTGGAAGAAGAAGAAGAATCAGAAGAAGAGGACGAGAAGCCAAAAGCAGAGCAAAAGGAAGATGACCAACAAAATCTTCAGATATCTCCCAAAACTCCTAACAGGCGAATACAAAAAAATCATCCACTAGAACAGATCATTGGGAATATGGATACATAAGTTGAAACTTGGAAAAAATTGCGTTCACTAGAACCGATGCATCTAGCACTGTTATCCACAGTTGAAACTAATAGTTTTGAAGAAGCCAACAAAGATGAACACTGGATCAAAGCCATGGAAGAAGAACTGGATCAGATAGAAAAGAATGAAACATGGGAACTTGTTCCAAGGCCTAAAGATAAGAACATTATTGGTACAAGATGGGTATTCAGAAACAAGTTGAACAAGGATGGATAAGTAACCAGGAATAAAACAAGGTTAGTATGAAAGGGATATTCTCAAGTTGAAGGAATAGATTTTAAAGAAACTTTTTCCCCAGTTGTCAGAATGGAAACATTCATATTGATATTGGCTTACGCATGTTCGAAGAGAATCAAAGTATATCAGATGTATGTAAAATCATCCTTCCTAAATAGAGAACTAGAAGAAGAAGTCTACATATAACAAACATAATGATTTATATTGTCATAAAAGGAAGATTATGTTTACATATTGAAGAAGGCACTATATGGACTCAAACAAGTCCCCAGAGCATGGCATTCAAGATTGGACATGTATCTACAACAACAAGGGTTCATGAAAGGTAATTCATATAGCAATATCTACATAAAGGTACATCAAAATAATTTGTTGATAATTGAAGTTTATGTTGATGACATTATTTTTGGTAGTAATGATGATAGGATGAGTCATAAATTTGCTCAAGACACGCATAATGAATTCGAAATGTCATTACTTGGTGAGTTTTTTTCTTTTTGGGACTTCGCATATGTCAGCTAGATACATGTATTTTCATCTCCCAGACCAAGTATATCAAAGAAATGTTGAAGAAGTTTGGAATGGTAGATTGCAAACCCATAATTACTCCCATGTAGACCAATTGCAAACTGATCAAGTAAGATATATCCAAAGATGTAGATTAGATACTCTATAGATCGATGATTGGAAGTTTACTCTGTGTGACCGCATCAAGACCAGATGTGATGCAAGAAGTTGGACATGTGGCAAGATTTCAAGCAACATCGAAGGAAACACATGTTATATAATTAAAGAGAATATTTAGATATTTCAAAAGAACAAAAGAATATGGATTATGGTATCCAAAAGGGAATGATTTATCTCTAGTTGCATACATAGATGCAAATTGGGTAGGAAATGTTGATGACAGAAGAAGTACAAGTGGAGAAACTTTCTACTTGGGTGATTGTCTTGTATCTTGGTTGAGAAAGAAACAATATTTAGTATCATTTTCCACAATAGAAGAAGAGTATATTGCAAAAACAACAACATGTTGTACATAGGTTCTCTGGATGAAGCAAGCTTTGCAGGACATACATGTGGAATATGACGTGCCTATTCCGATATTCTATAATAACACCAGTGCTATAAGTATCTCTAATAATCCAGTGATGCATTCCAAGGAGAAACACATTTCGATCGAGTTTCACTTTCTACGGGAACAAGTTACAGAGAAGAACATCGAGGTAGAGTATGTTGGTACAAAAGAGCAAATTGAAGATATCTTCACCAAACCTCTCTCGAGGGAGACTTTTGAGTATCTTCGATCGAAACTTGGAGTAGTTTCAGCCCCAGAGTGAATTCTTTTTGAAAGACTTGAATGCTTTTTATTAGAGATGTACATGAGGAAGCACCATGAAGAGAAACATTAGTAGAGATCATAGGCTTATTGAGAGGGGGAGCAACCCCAAGGAAACGTCATCCTTTTCCATTGATGTCAAAGGGGGAGAGAAAATCAAAGGCATGGAAGAGAAGAGGCATGAAGATAGGGGGAGCCAACACATGAAGACAAGGGGAGCCAACATTAGCATAAGTGTTGCCATTGTTGTGTCTAAGTGTTGCCATCAATGCCAAAGGGGGAAATTGTTGAAAGGTTAATTAATTATTGAAAAAGATTAATTAATTATTGTATGGATAATTAATTATTGATATTGGTTATCATCGATGTCAATCCTTGAGATAAGTTGCATGTCAAAGTAAAGTGGTAGTAAACAAAAGATAATTAATTATTGCAGGGATAATTAAAGAGTAAACATAAGATACCATGATGCATGTGAGTTGCATGGCAGTTTCATGTCATTAAGAAATTTCTCTTTATAACATAGAGAAGAGTCCATTGCAAATCACTTATGTGTATTCACTTCTAAGAATACATGCTGGAGATCTGAGGCAGTGAGTCGAAGCTAGAGAAGTCAAGTGAAGTAAGAAGTTTGTAGGAGCCGAGAGTAAGGAGAAGGGGTTTCATACAATAATTCCTTGAGTATATCCATGAGTTTCAAGAGGAAAAGTGAAAACATCTGTGTGTTGCAGTGAGGAAAAATGCGGATACCCACGGGCAGACAATACACATAGTCCTAGACTTGTGAGGAAAAATCTAAGAAGATCAGGGTTATGGAACTCATTTCAGCTTCAAGGTAAAGTTATGTCTTCATGAGTTTGTTAGGGTGTTATTTTGAAGAAATCAGGAACATGTATGTCTCAATGAGTTATAAGCACTTGATTAGAAGAAATATTTTGTGGATTTTGGTATGAGGTATGTGTGGTTGCAGTCTTGATGAGATATTGATATCAATAGAAACAACAGAGGTATCAGGAGCAAAAAAAACAACATTTTATCAGTTACAGTAGAAGATGTAGTGACATGGTTGTCTACATTTATATTTCAAGGCGGTTGCACGGGGAAAGGAAAGGGGGTTGTATCCTCCTTCCGGTTGGAGCCAAAAAATTAGGGAGTTGGAGATTCCTTTAGGTTGTAGCCTATAAATAGGGGGTTGGAGCCTCTTTCTAGTTGTAGATGGAGAAATAGGAAGTTGGTGCTTCCAATGAATGTACTCTTTGACAAATAAGAAAAACATTCTGTGGTTTTTCCCGCATTGGGTTTCCATGTAAAACTTCGGTGTATGGTGTTTATGTGTTGTTTATGCATTGATTTATGGTACTGATTCTATATTGAATGTTGATTGAATATCATTGAAGATTTATATTGTGTTTAAAGAAAGAACAATACTAATACTGATTCACCCCCTCGCCTCTCAGTATTCCAACAATTATGATGGTTCAAGGTGTCATTATTAGCCTCAGAAGCCTAGAAGCTTCCTTTAGAGCCTAACTCTTTAGTTTGATCTCCTAACCATATCCAGGGTCCAGTGACCATATCCAGTGTTTGAAGATTGATACCTTTTTATGTAAGAAATAAAGAACCCCTCCACATAACTATTTCTACTTACTTTCATAAATGAGCCAAAAAAACCACCAATTTATATATAAAACCTCTTTATTTAGGAAATAAAGAACCCCTGCACATAAATATTTATACTTACTTTACGGAAATGGGCCAAAACAACCACCAATTTATATATGAAACCTCTTTATTTATGAAATAAAAAACCCTTCCACACAATTATTTTTACTTACTTTAAGAAAATGGACCAAAACAATCACCAATTTATACCTAAAAACTCTTTATTTAATAAATAGAGAACCCCTCCACACAAGTATTTCTACTTACTTTACAAAAATGTACATATCATAATAAATTTAAATAAGAGCAAAACAAACAAACAATAAAACATTAAAGAAGACATATACATCCTATTATGTGGAAAAATTAGTGAAAGAGTTGATTGTCTCTTTAGGCTTAGTAATTATGTGTTAGATGTGTGTTGAGATGGACCCATGAAACTATATATATATATATATATATATATATTTAGATGTGTGTTGAGATGGACCCATGAAACTATATATATATATATATATATATATATGGTATATATATATATATATATATATATATATATATATATATATATATATATATATATATATATTGTATCAGTACTGGCAAAATCGACAACTCACGGTTCTCGTACTCGCGTGACACAGGGTCAATTCCCGTCTACTACCTCTATAACCTCTGGGTGCATCCACACAACCCTCAAGCATGGGGAACGAGTAAATCAAGGTGAGAATCGAACTTGAGACCTCCTTTTTACATATTTCCTTCCATTTACTTGACACTTGCCAATCGGTCTACACCTCTGCGGGCCGATGAAACTATAGTTTGAGTGCATGGATGGTTAAGGCTTTAAAATGATACCATGGATTTGAAAATGGGGTGCCTCTTGAGAAAATGATACTATGGATTTGAAAAGGTTTGAGATTTCTCAAGGTTTTAAAATACTCAGATTTTTTGGTTTACCAACTATGACAATATGTTGTGTGAATGGAGAGATCATTCTATAGTCACAAAAGAGTAGCTAGGTGAAATGGAGGAAAAAAATCTAAGCATGCTAGAAAAATCACCCTACTATACTCAGACACCATTTCCAAGAAGAAAAAATCACCTATTGCGAAGAGATTGGTCATGCTACTTAGTTATGATGGGAAGTTGAGGTGAGATGAACAAATTGCACCAAAACCTAATACCCTAACCCAAAAAGGATGTGTTTCAATGAGATTGAGCGCCAGGGCACTAGTTGGATTGTGGATTTTGGATATGGTAAGAGTGATTAGGGCCTAGTTCTCACATCTCTTTAAATTGGGAAAAGACTGCAAAATTAGAAGTGAGGGTAGGTTCAATGTGAAATAACAGGGAAAATTTAGGAGATATTTTTTATCAAATGGAAATGAAATAACACAAGTAGGAGAGATGAACCTTCATTTAAAATGAAACTAGAATCTTAACTAAAATTCCTACTTGGCTAGATGATACAATTGGTGATGAGTAAGTGGTTCGTTTTTTGTGGAGTGGAGCCCACTTCCTTTCCTTCGATTGCACTTGGCAGGTGGCTATAGGCATGTTCAAAGGATAGTGAAAATGGAAGGGTAAAGATTTCTTGTAACTTTTTCTTCTGTTTAACTTTTACCCTTGATGCTTTATAATGTGGGCATTATCTTCCCTTTCCCTATTTTTATACATTCACCTTGTGCATGCTTTTAATTTTGTTAAGTCACATGTGGTATTGCTCTTTTGTGATAGACAATAAAATATTTTATTTTGCAGACCAATCACATTTCCAATCTTTTACTTAATACACATAGTCTCTAAGTTAAATATTTCCCCCTTTTTTTTGTGATGTGTCACACTGCACCAAATCTTAAACTTTGTTATGCTTGCAAGAAAACAACATCTATTATGGGTCTTTCATTTGTCATGTTTATAAAACTTTGATTCCATGACAAATCACAAGATACAAATTTTAAACTATTTTCATGTGTTGCATCATCAAATCTATTTCATCCTTAATTTGGTTGCAATATGGCGCATTCCCAAATATTTTATTCTTGTGCCTTGTCGTAGTGTTTAAAAACTTTGAACCTTTTGACCCTTGTGATATGGTGCATGTTATCCATAGTTTTCATTTCATAAATTTCGTGAAGTGTTCTTTAATGGTTCCATAAAACCTTTTATTCTACAATGTATCGTAGTACCCTAAAATTTTGATTTATGCACTACTTCGCATCATCCAGTCTTATACAATTTTTGTTTGTTTGTTGAGATATGGAACATTTCACAAATTATTCCTCTTGCACCTTGTCACAATGTGATATATATTGGATCATTGTATTATTTTTTCATCTATCTCGATGTTTTATGGGTGAAAAAAATGGAGGAATCAACATGCAGAGTCATTTTAGTAGTTGGTCCCAATTTGGAAATTTAGGTTCAAAAAAGAAGACACCTTTTAATGGTCCAAACCTTACTATGGAGAAATAATCTAAATTTCAAACACCAATACTTTTCCAACAATGAAAGAATCACCTCAATCAGAGTTCGTATGCGAAAGTTATGCCTCCCGCAAGTTGACCTACTATATTGATCACCATGGTGTGAGCGGATTCCACGTCAGCCCCCATTACTTAAACATGTGGGGTTAGCCACGTAGTGGATTTTCTAGAACATTATAGAAGGTCCAAACCTGATCACTAATTGAGGGTTTTGAAGTCAATACCCTAACTCTAGATGACTATCGGGCTATGTTAAATACCAAGCTGCTCGGAGGAGAAGGCGTTCCATTCTTTTACATTATATCTAGTTCCATCGCTGAGAAAATATCTGAGAGTGATATTTTATGAGCATACAAGATGAGGAGAGATTCTGTAGAATCCATAGAGGTCACAGTGTCAAAGGAGACTCCATAGAGATTGCCTCTTTCTTTGTACTTGCATTTGAAGAAAAGAGAGCAGAGAACAAGGTCTCCACTCAATTAACCTATAACATAGAGCCTATGTTCGTGGGGTATTAGAGAATACCTCTAATTTCACTAGATATTGATAAATACCTCCCATAATCCTCTTTTTGAACCCCTCTCCTAATAAATATTTCTAATAAAAATAATCCCTATTTTTACTATATATCCCTTCTTTTACCAAATACCCCTTTTCATAACCCCCAATCATTATAAACACCCTTGTACCCAACCTCCCCCACCCTAATACCTACAATATATTGACTCTAGTTTTCACAATTTTAAAATCCCTTTTATGAATGAACATGATAAGATATTGGTCAACAAGTTGAAGACCCCGTGGAGCAGAGCGACCTCACCTTCTAGATGTTTCTTCTCCCGTATTGGGTTTCCCAAGTCATATATTGTGTTTATTTGTGGATGGAATGTGAGTATTTATTTATGTTCTCTATTTTTCACATTTCAACTATTTCATAAATTTTAAGTAGAAAACCAATAATTAAAGAATATGAGATCTAAAGGAAATTAACCTTCATAGTAAAGATTGCAATATTTTACTAGATCTGTTGTGACAAACTATCTAGTGAAATATCCACGACAATTTATATATAATATTGTTATTAGAGTGAGGTTTTTTGGGTATTTGTCGGAAGTTGTCAGATCTAGGAATCGACTTAAAGAGAAGTCACAAAAACCCTAGCCATGGAAAACAAGTTTGTTCATAACAACCCTCGAGATCCAGCAGAAAAGAGATTGGTGAGGTTGGAAGTAGATGTCATCAATATCAACCGTAATATGAACCTCCTCATGATAGATCTAGCAAGCAATCTTAGACCATTCGAAGAGGTTAGAGGCTCTAATTCAGAGATTGGATTAGAGGGGAAATTGAGAGATAATGAAGACCTAAAAAAGGAGTTTTAGAAAGAACCTGAGAAAGAGAAACCAAGTTCCAGTGCCATAAACCCTCCAGAGTATTTATTCGAGATGGAAGAAAAATTGGACATAAAGCCATACCAAGGTGAGATCGACGCATTAAAACTAAATCATCAGTTGCAACAACTAGAAGTTTATTTTAGTGTTCACCATATAGATGAAGAACAAAAGATATCATTTGCCAGACTGAAGTTAGAGGGACATGTTTTAACTTAGTGGGAAATCCATACATAAATACTTATTCTAGAGGGAAATACACCAGTAACTAAGTGGGAGGATCTCAAAACCCTCATTAAGTCTTAGTTCTATCTTATTGGGTATGAAGAGGACCAATGGATCTGTTGAAATTACTTCAGGCAAAGGCAAGGGTAGAGTGTATAAGAGTACACCACTGAGTTTAGAAAGATGGCCATCTTGTTGGGTATCTCTCCCAAGAATCCATATGTACTCCTCAAGTATATGGGGGGTCTACATAGTCATTTGCGAAAGAAAGTGATGCTTTTCAAGCCAAGCATAATCGATGAGGCATGTGTACATGCATAACATTTGAAAAACATTGGCCACAAGAAAGGACAACCAAGCGGTTCTAAGCATAAAGAACACCAACAATATTCCAAGGAGGGGAAAAAGAAGTGGAAAGGGGGGAAGGATAAGAATACGATAGCCACTGCACATCAGTGCAAGGATCCCATCAACCGTTGCAACCATTGCAAAATTGATGGGAAGATTGAGGAAAAGGGTTGGAAATTGCATCTAGAGCTGAACCTGAAGAATTGCAAGAAGGATGCAAAGAAACAAAATATTGTAGCCACAGAGTCAAGCAATCACGTTGAAATAAA
>SNQJ01S0007286.1:71179-96190 GCA_010110895.2 Picea sitchensis | reverse complement strand
AACATTGGCCACAAGAAAGGACAACCAAGCGGTTCTAAGCATAAAGAACACCAACAATATTCCAAGGAGGGGAAAAAGAAGTGGAAAGGGGGGAAGGATAAGAATACGATAGCCACTGCACATCAGTGCAAGGATCCCATCAATCGTTGCAACCATTGCAAAATTGATGGGAAGATTGAGGAAAAGGGTTGGAAATTGCATCTAGAGTTGAACCTGAAGAATTGCAAGAAGGATGCAAAGAAACAAAATATTGTAGCCACAGAGTCAAGCAATCACGTTGAAATAAACTCAGATGTGGATGAGAATATTGTCTGCACATCAATGCAGAAGGAGGTGAATTTGAGTAGCCTTCATCACTAGGAAGAGAAGGAGATGAACAAACTCTTCCACATCAAGATTTAGGCCAAGAAGACAAATATAGATGCTATGTTCAACCCCAGTTCACAGTCTAATATCATAGCAATAGATCTGGTCAACAAGCTTGAATTGGAGGTTTGCAATCATCCTAGCCCATATCCATTGGGATGGGTAAACATGGATGCATAGATCAAGGTAACGAAACAATGTAAGATTAAATTTGTGGTAAGTGTTGATTTTATTGATGAAGTGGAATTGGACGTAGTACCCCTTGACATATGTGGAGTAGTTTTTGGAAGCCCCTACATGTATATGATGGATGCAATCTTCATTTAGATTCCAACCAATACCAACTGATCAAGGATGGGAAATACTACATCATCAACGCGCATAAAGGTAAGTCAAAGATCCCACTGGTAAGTGCCAACCAAGCCTAGAATTTGATTAGTTCCAATAACAAATATGTTTTACTTTTCTTAAGAGAAAATCAGTCTGAGGGTGAGTGGACAAGAGAAAAGCAATCCTTAGAGGGGTGTACTAAAGAGCAGAAACATCAGTTGGAGGAGTTGCTACAAGCATACAAAGGAGTGTTCTAGGATCCTAAAGGGATACCACCCAAGAGGGATGTGGAGCATGAAATGCAATTGTTTCCAGAATCGTCGTTGTTGAATATTGGGCTGTATATACAATTTTTTCTAGAAGAAAATGAAGTGAAGAATCATTCTCAACAATTGTTGTATCGGGGTGTGATTCAACCAAGCACCTCACCTTGTGGGTCACCTATCATAATTGTATAATTGTACCAAAGAAGGATGGTACTTGGTGAATGTGTATCGACTACAAAGCATTGAATATGATTACACTAAAAAATTGGTACCCTCTGCCTAGGATCGATGATCTATTAGATCAGTTGCAACATGCAAAATATTTCACCAAGTTGGATCTCAAATAGGGATACCACTAGGTGCGCATCAAGGAAGAAGACACTTGGAAGACTTCCTTCAAGGCAAGACAAGGTTTGTATGAATTGTTTTTCATGCCATTTGGTTTATGTAATGCACCAAATACATTTATGAGACTGATGAATGATGTATTACGCCCATATCTAGATTCATTTGTTATAGTCGATTTGGATGATATATTTTTTTATAATGCTACCTGGGAGGAGCACATCTCACATCTTATGTAGATATTATAGACTCTAAAGAGGCACCAACTGCTGGATAACCTCACAAAATATGAGTTTTCTCAATAATCTTTGGTGTGTTTGGGATATGTGATCAGTGGAGGGGAGATCAGGATAGATCTTGCAAAGATGGAGGCCATCATGAAATTTCATGTTCCTACAACTGTCAATGAAGTTAGGAGCTTTGTTGGGGCACAATAGTACTTGTAGAATTTCATAGCTTCATTTTCAGCAGTAGCTACACCACTCCACGCCATAACAACAAGTGGTAAGAGTTTCCAGTGGGGGAAGAATCAATAGAAGGATTTCAATGAGCTGAAAAAGAAAGATTAGTCAAGCACTAGTTCTTGCATTACCAAAATTGAAAAATCCTTTCGAAGTGGAGAGAGATGCAAGTGGGTATGCTGAGCAGTTTTGATGCAAGGAGGAAGGCTTGTATGCTATCATTCTGAAATATTTCATGGGGAAATTCTCAACTATCCTACCTATGGAAAGGAACTCTATGACCTAGTTCAAGCTGTCAAGAAGTGGAAGCACTATTTGATGGGAAATGAGACCATCATCCACGTAGATCACCAACCACCACAATATTTTCAGGACTAAAGTAAGCTACAACAAACTATATATTACAAGTTGATGGGGTTTTTACAACAATTTCATCTAGTCATCAAGCATAAGAAGGGAAACACAAACAAGTTTGCAGCCATGCTTTCAAGGCCATCCACATCCAAGATTACAACTTTGGGAACTCTGATGCACATGGATCCTTTTACCCATGATGAATACACAAAAGATGAGGAATTCAAGGAGGTGTTTTAGCAACTACATGGCCATACACATCTAGAAGAAGGTGTCGAAAAGGCTGACAATCATTTCCAGAATGGTTTACTCTACAAGCTCGACAAGCATTATGTCCCTAAAGGTGAATGACTGCAAATTATCAGAGAGGCTCACACCTCCAAGGTTGCAGGAAATTTTGGTGTTGGGAAGACAATGGCCAACTTACAAAGGTATGTGTATTAACCTAGAATGCGAAAAAATGTATCCCAATATATTAGAGGATGTATACTTTGTTGTACCAACCATCCAAATAACAGGAACCAAGGTCTATACCATCCCTTACCTATACCCACTCGACCTTGGGAAAACATTTCCATGGATTTTGTGAGAGGTTTACCAACATATAGGAAGGGACATGACTATGCCAGGTTCAACAAGATTTGCATTCTCATGCCTTGTAAAAAGACCATCAAAGGAAAAGAAGCAACAAACATGTTTTTTGAACAAGTCTGGGTGCACTTTGTAATACCAAGGAGCATCATCTCAGACATGGATACCATATTTATCAGTACACTTTGGACTACATTATGGGAGAATATAGACATTAAGTTGAAGATATCTACAACATTCCATCCATAGATAGATGGGCAGCTAGAATTAGTCAACAAGACTTTGGTGCAACTTCTGAGGGGTTACAATCAAAAGCATCCAAAGACCTAGGATGAAAATATGACGTACATACAACACTCTTATAACATAGTAGTTCACACTTCTAATGGTAAGTCCCCTTTTGCAACTTGTTTTGGGTATTTGTCGCCTTCACCCTTGGATTTTGTTTATGGACAACAAGGAGGAGTGAGAGAAGACACCACGAGAGAAGCATAAAAAACATACAATTTTTTTAAAAGATTAGGAAGATCCATTTGCAAGTACATGAGACATTGAAGAGGTCATAGTAAAGGTATAAGGCATGATATGATCAACACAGAATAGAAAAATCATTCAAAGTGGGAGACAAAGTTTGGTTACCGTTGAACAAGGAACTACAAGTTCCTAGTAAGAAGATCAAGGCTTTGCAATATGGCCCTTTCAATATATTTTAGAAGGTGGGAGATAACATGTACATACTCAGTCTACCCCCATACATGCGCATTTTCTTAGTAATGAATATGGAGAACCTTAAACTCTATGAGCCTTCCATGTTAGATCAAGAGGAGTAGCAGTTCCTACCTTCCATAGAGGACTTAGCACCAGATGCTTAGGTAGATTTGGCAGAGGACACAGTTTTCCATAAGATATCTAGAACTACAATACAGGGGTAGGATGACCTTTTCTAGACTGGGTTGAAAGGACAACTTCCAGGCAAAGAAAAGTCGTAATCCAGGGAGAAGGTAGTGGAAAAATTTCCTCACCTCATTTAGTAAATCTTTTGGGGACCAAAATACTCTCTAAATGGGGAGGTGTGATCCAGATTGGATCATTATATTATTTTTCATATAGCTCATTTATTTATGGGTGAAAAAAATGGAGGAATCAACTTGCAAAACCATTTTAGCGATTGGTCCCAATTTGAAAATTTGGGTCCAAAAAACCATTTTAAAACTTCTGGATCCATTTTGAGGAATCAAACGACATTTTTTTATGGTTCAAAACTTGCTATGGAGAAAACGACTATATTCTACACACCAAGACCTTTCCAATGGTGCAAGAATTACCTTAATCAAAGTTCGTATGCAAAAGTTATGCCTCCCTCAAGTTGACCTACCGTATTGATCACCATGATGTGAGTGGATGTCACTTCAATCCCCATTACTTAAATGTGTGGGGCTAGCTACGTAGTGGATTTTCTAGAACATTCTAGAAGGTCCAAACATAATTACTAATTGAGGGTTGAGGAAGTCAATACTCTAATCCTAGACCACTATCAGGCTATGTTAAATACCGGGCTGCTAGGAGGAGAAGGGGTTCCATTCTTTTGCATTGTATCTTATTCCATAGCTGAGAAAAACATTTGAGAGTGGTATTGTGTGAGCATATGGAGGAGGAGAGATTATGAAACATCAATATAGGCCACAATGTCAAAGGAAACTCCACAAAGAGTGCTTCTTTCTTTGTACTTGCATTTGAAGAAAAGACAGCAGAGCGACCTTACCTTCTAGCTATGTCATATCTTGTGTTTATTTGTGGTTGGTGTGTGAGTATTTATTTATGTTATTTATTTTTTGCATTTCATCTATTTTGTAAATTTTAAACAAAAAACCAATAATTAAAGAATCCTAGATCTAAAGGAAATTAACCTCCACAGTAAAGATTTCAATATTTTACTAGATTTGTTGTGATACATTGTCCATCCAGTGGTTTACAAATCACAATGTTAAAGACTTTCCATATTTCAACTTCTTGCAATATAGTGTATTTCCCCATAATTCAAACTTTTCACTTTGTCCTCCCTTGCAGAACTTTCTTTTCCCCTTTTTACAGAGTTGGGGGCGTTCAACTTTCCATTCTTACATAGTATTATAGGTGCTCTCAAGTTTGAAGGTGCAAAAGGATGAAAGGCATTACAAAGGTCTAGAAGATTAGAAATTAGGGTAAGTTGCACTATGTTGCGAAGATTTTGAAGTTCAAAAACTAGGAAGGATGTGATAAGGAATGCTTCAAAGTGATGCACAATATAATGAATAAGCTTCAAAGGATTGCACAACATCGCAAAATGTGATCTCATCGACTGTTATCGTTACATGATATGTTCAGACTGAACAAGATGAGGAGGCCATACCCGGTAGCTCTTTCCTGGAATTGGATTGTCTTGTCAGCCTAATCAGTTCACTTGGGCAATTGTTTCAAGTAGATGTGATGACCAGGCAACCCTGAAACAAGGCAAGCAGGTTCATGATCACATAATTGAAATGGAATTTCTGTCAAATGTCTTTGTGAGAAGTGTCATAGTTAAAGCCTGGATGTTAAACTGTTCAGTGCTATCATTTGATAAAATTTATAACCCTAACATGACTGTCATGGACTTCAATTATATCAGGGTATTCTCAGCATGGGAGGGAGGCACTACTGCTCTTTGAACAAATGCAACAGGTAGACTTGACTCCAAATCAGATCACATTTCTTGGTATTCTGCCTACATGCAGACCTGGTGGACAAAATGTTGTTGCAAGAAAGTGGGATGATGTTGCAGAGGTGAGCAGAATGATGAAAAGAAGAATCCTGGTTGCATTGTGACGATGATGAAAAGTGAGAAGAATGATGACAGATAGGGAGGCAAAAAGGAATCCTGGTTGCATTGAGCAGATGACAACAAATACTTCAATGTGCTCAGCATTACAATCTGCTCCGGCAATCTGAACAATTAACTCAAACAAATCTGGCCAAACTATCAAACATTACTGAAGCAAAACAGACTTATATACCTCATACAATGGGTATCTATCTTTCACCGGTGAAAGCTTCCCCTTCAAATTGCTCTAACAAATCTGGCCAAACTATCAAACACTACTGAAGCAAAACAATGGGTATCTTTCACAAGTGGAATCTTCCTCTTCAAATTGCTACCCGACAAAATGAATCCATTTAATTGTCCACGGATTTCGATCGTTTTTTTCAAAACGTTTTTGCACATGGCATTTCCATGCCGTTACGCGTCAAACGACTGACTGGATGGTTGGACATGAGCAGGTTAGTTAACGGATTTGGGCGGCGGCGTGTGGACTTTGACCGTTAAGACACAGACTCCATTATTTATGTCGGTAGAGTATCAACACTGATTGCCCGATCTGTCGTCTGTGAGTTAGTGACAGGTAGCTCGTTTGACTCTTTTTTTTTTTTGTAAACGTTTTACTTTTTGGTTTTTTTTTCTCTGAATTCGGCAATGTAAATTTGGACAAAATCACTATTTTCTGTTGTTTAAATTGCATTTCCGAATGCATAAATGGATTCAGCGTGTTGAAAAACCCTTGGAACACTTGGATTATACAAACTTAGCCACTCAAATCTGCAGATCCAACCATTCATCAGGGAAAATCAAACGAAAAACCAAAAGGTAGAACATTTAGACAACTGCCTTTTTTTTTGGCTGTCTGTGTTAATGGAGGGATTTAATAAGAGTCTGTACATGGAAGTATTTAATAAGAATAATTAGTATGTATACTTCTTTTGTAGTGAAATGATATCTTACTGAATCTCTTATCGAGNGTTGTTTAAATTGCATTTCCGAATGCATAAATGGATTCAGCGTGTTGAAAAACCCTTGGAACACTTGGATTATACAAACTTAGCCACTCAAATCTGCAGATCAACCATTCATCAGGGAAAATCAAACGAAAAACCAAAAGGTAGAACATTTAGACAACTGCCTTTTTTTTTGGCTGTCTGTGTTAATGGAGGGATTTAATAAGAGTCTGTACATGGAAGTATTTAATAAGAATAATTAGTATGTATACTTCTTTTGCAGTGAAATGATATCTTACTGAATCTCTTATCGAGAAATAAGGAGTTCTGATACATCAATTTGGTATATGGCTTGGCTATGAGCTTAAAATCAAAAAAATATTATTATTTTAAATCATAATTTTGAATTTCTTATAATCACGTAAAATATGTGTTCAATTATACAATGTTGATTTGTTATATATATATATATATATATATATATATATATTATTCTTTTAAAAATGAATTAAAATCTATAAAAACAAGTGTTTCATGGTAGTTTTCCCCGGCCTCCAAAAAAAAAAAGCATTAGCATTAATAAATGTACATATAAATATAAATTAATGTTAATTAAATATTAATGAAAAGTGCTAACAAAAACTTAAAAAAAAAAAACATTTGTTAACATATATATATATTGTATTCGGTGGTTTAACACTATGACTTTGAATTATGACATTTCATTTATAATAATTGATATATCACAAAGATATCTTTGAAATCTATGCTTTTATTTATTTCTTAATCATGATGTCCCTAATTAATGGAGGTATCATGGTGTTAGTCCCTTGTCTTTGTGGCAAACAATTTTAATCCACACATCAATTCTTTGTCGGAATGTGCAAACTACCTCTTGAATACCATAATGTTTAAAACCCCCACAACCTTTCATAGTGCTTTGGTTAAGGTTGTTTCTCTCTGATGGTTATAGTTGGACCTAGAAATCAAACTGTAAATACTTTGTTTTCTACTACAACATTTGTTTTGTTAATGGCCAACTAGATGCTTCCTATGGAAATGTAGTTGCTTCCTATCCAAAGGTTATTGTAAGGTTATTGTTTTAAAGCAAATAAGCTAAGAAAGGGTTGTCATTGTAATGCAATTGCTTTTCCAAGCGTGTAATTAATCATGTTTAATGATTGTCATGCCATGACATATAAACATTTTAATTGTATTAATGTTTAATTGGAAAATGCTAACCAATTGATTAATGGGTGACACCTTGAAACTACTCGCCATGATACCATAATAAAGATTAGCAAGTGACAGAGAAGAGGGAATCATGTGTAAAAGAAACCAAAGCCACCTTGATGAATAATGTGGAGGAAATAACCACATTTCATGTAGCTTACGGCTGAAGAAAAACAATTAATGAGAAAGGGGGTGGTAGTTGAACAACCAACTACCCCAATGAATCTAGGTGTTGTAACATTATTTAAATTTTCCGCCAAAAAAATCTAGAAACAAAACTTATGTTTATTTCTAATAAGTCAAATATACATTTAAGGTTTTATATTAGTTTTCCTTATTATTATTTCAAAACCATTTTTCAAATAATATTTAATTAAATATTTAAATATTAGTTTTAATTTAGTTTTAGTGTTAAGTTTTTATTTATTTATTTTTATTTTACAGAAACGATTAGAAATTTTTATTAGAAAAGGGGTTGTGCCAGGGCAAAAAACAACCATACAAAATTTCAAAATGGGCAGAGTCATATAACAGAGTTACAATAATTCTCTTCTCTCTATATCTCTTCGATTGCCCCAAATAAACATATAGACTATTACAATTCTTCGATGGATAAATTGCTACAAATGAAAACATCAAAAATGAGATTTTACACTGCATTGACTATATTAATGGAGTTTTAAGGTTGTATCCACCTCTTCCATGTCTGCTTCAATCGGGTCATGGACTTGCTAATGCGGAGATGGCTGGTGAACCTCACAAGACGCTTTTGGTTCATTAGATTGTTGGTCGCTACATGACTTGAGTTGTCAGGTGTTGTTGCTTCTCATGATGAAGAAGGGACTAGATTTGATCTACATTCTAGTTGAACTTCCAAAGCAAAGCAACAAGTTCTTCATGCATTTTGACTTCTTGCTCTTGTATTTGACGTGTTAATTGTTCATTCAAATTCCGCAGTTGGTCAATTTCACTTCGTTGGGTCTGCATTTGCTCCTGCATTCTTTCCATCTTATAGTCATTGCATTCACAACGTTCGCGTATCCACATCCTTAACTTGAGGATGCCACAACCTAGTCGCTTCCAGTGCGTCAATTGCTAGCGTCGATCTGTAATGCTAATTTGATTTTGCAAGGAAATTCATACACCATTTGTCTCAACTTCGACACCTTTTGTAATCTCCATGAATGATGTTGGTTTCATTTCCCAATTGATGAAGGGCACCTCCATGAAAAACAATGATGAGATGCAAGGAAATTTTAATGTAATGGTTGATGTGAGAGTTGAAGAGCCTATATAAGTCATAACAAATGCAAGGGCAAAGAGGATGATACTTTGGAATTGAAGCTAAGGTTTCCCACATGAATTCGTCATCTCACATGAGAATGATCTTAATGACAACATGATGAACTGAGGGGATGTGTGTGATTTGTAGAGGGAGCCTCATGTATGTTGTACGAGATCTCCACTAAGCACAAGATGAGTCCATATGACGTTAGCTACTTCAACGCGGAAGGTGGCGGGGTCACATCCCCTCCCATCCATTTTATTAATTCATTGAATTTTTCAAACTCATTAATCTCCTTGGAAATTTTTTCCATTTAGGAAATATGCACAGACTGGTTGTGGGAGGTAAATTTGTGTGCAGTCCTAGTTGATTCCAAGCTTACTTTATTCTAATTTCTTAGCTGCTTTGGCCAAAGAATCCGCTATCTATATCTTCTTTCTATAGATGTGATAATAACCTATTGATTTGAATTTGTGCTCCAAACTCCCGATCCTGTGAAAGATCCTCATATTATTCGGTTGAACATTTTTAATGAGTCTTCAAAGCACTTTGAAAATCAAATCACAATCTCCAATATCAACTAGTCAAGAGGAGGTGTTTGCTAGGATGAGGTGCATTCACATGTAAACCACAAGAGCCTCTACTTGATTATTGGAGGTTTTCCCTAGTAACCATGAAAACTCAATGTTCTCTTTTCCCTCAGAGTCAAATATGACTCCCCTCACACCTACCGCCCCTTTTAGTGTTAATTTTTGTTAATAAAACGATTATTAAAGTTTAGCGGAAACTTTAATAAAATTTTGATCTTATATAGTTATTTGATTTTATACTAACTAAGCATATGTTTTATTTTACGATGATCGTGCACTCGACATTCTAGATCGACAGACTATATTCTGTCGCAGGCCCCTCGCATGTCTGACATTTAACAAAGGGGAAGGGGCCGCAAAACTCAACTCAAGTTAAAGAACGTTTGACGTGTTGCACATCCGGAAATTGTAGCCCCTTGGCCTGTAATTAGCCTAACCATACGTGACCCCCCCCCGCAAAGAGAAATGGGTTGACACATGTTCTACATGATGAAAACATATGGAAAGGTAAAAAACAAGTTTTTATTTACATTTAAATATTTTTTCTCACCAATTCTAAGTTGCCACATGTTTAACTAAGTGTTAAAAAGGGGAAAAGGTAATTTCATTAGTTATTCAAGAATTTTGAAAAAAAATTATAAGTCGGGAATGCAGTCTAGTTTACCAATGCGCCATTATAGCTTGGACCCAGCCTCCAAGTATACTTTCCCTGGTAATTTGAAATATTTCATTGCTTTATTTTATTCTTCGATAAAATGGAATTATCTGAATTGACCGAATTAAAAAAGACAACGACTGTAGAAGAATATTTGGTTGACAAAGATAAAGATGTCTTCGACCCAGTTTTATCATTTAACTCTTCTGAACTATCACACCTAGGAGTCCGACTTAGCGAAATTTTTGGTGCCCCAAGTATACGATTTCCCCGAATTTGTGGTCTGGTGCACCACAAATTACATTACCTCTAAGAGAGCCATAATTTGCAAGAATGGGTCTATGCTTATCAAACTAATTCCCCAATCCATTGTTGAAATGTTAAGATGGCCAATAAACCCTGATAGTGAAATATTAAATGAATTTGTATTGGCCAAATCTTTCAGAGAACTAAAACCTAAAGAGATAGTTTCCCTTTTACAGACATATCTATGCAAGAATTTTGATGTCCCTGCGGACAATATTGTTCTCGAATCTAGCTTGTTTCTTGAAATTCCAAGAAAAATCGTCTCCATGGTTTCTGTAATTTTGGGAAATGATAATGACCTCGCGGTTTATGAGTTTGTGTTGGGGATTATGGTATCAATTTGTCCAATTACAACCAAACCCATGACCAAATTTAATTATGCTCAATTCTTAGCTTATCAAATCCATCATCAATTGTCAGAGTTTGAATCTCTTAGAAATTTTAGATACTAGTCTTACATTGTCCACCTCGTTTTGTTTTCTCAATCCATTCATTTTACACATTTTGGATTAAAAATTGAAGATGAGATTAGTAACCCAACTTCAGTCATTTATTGGACTTCACTGATTAGGAAGAAGCCTCTGAATGTTGGATTCTCATAATATATTGATGAGTTTATGTCCAAAGCTTATCAGATCATACATAATGAAATTTCCCTCAGAATCTTCCCCAAATGAAAAAAAAAAATATTACATTTGAGGCCAAATAAGAGAGTGGGAGACTGGTACATCTTTAAGAATTACACTGAAATCAGAGTTTATGGTTCTGATCTTCGACCTTTTCTCTTACCTATTTTCTTGATTCCCAGAATCTTTGCACTAGAGTACATTAGACAAAGATTAAATTCATATGATATTAATTTTGTATCAAGGAAATACAAGGCCAGTTTTAAATTAAATAAAGAGGTAGGGCCTTTTATTGTCAATACCATATCAACATTGCAAGTTACAACAAATTTTTTGTCAACTATGGGATTTAAACATGGAGAAGTATGGATGTATGACCCTTACTTGGTGATTTCTTCAAAAATAATCTCTCATGGACAAATTCTTTATCAACATGAGCACAATGCACAAGTGAAGTTGGTGGAAAACTATAATAGTTGGGAGGATATACAAAACATTTTGAAAATTCATGATAAAGTGCCAAAGCTACCTGCAAAATATCCAATGACAGACACTCCTCAACAGTTTGAGAAGACATATAAAAGAAAGACTATAGAGTTATGTTCAAATGATCCAGGGACAAAGGAAGAAACATCAACTAAAAGATAGAAAATGTATGCACTTGATGAAGAGGAAGATCCAAAAGTACAAGAAGAAATATCACCAATGGAAAATTGACCTACTTTGATTGTGGAAGTATCACCAGTAGAGAATCCCAAGAGTACATAGAGTCAAAGTGAAACATAATCAGGGAGTACTGATCAAGTTAATCATATTGATCGTGATCATCATTTCATGGATATCAGGAAAACAGGTGCAAAGGTTAAACAAAATATTATTCCTAAAATGTTTGACCATGATACATCTCAGAGCAGAATGATATCCATTGTGGATTATGAAAAAGGAATATTGAATATAGAAATAATGGAGACAAAGGAATAGAAGAATGTGACAAACATTTCTATTGATATTAATGCAGTTCATCCACCTGATAAATTCGACTGGCATAGACAAACTGGAGAAATGTTGAATATATATTTCATGATAGCAAATCTTGGAATCAAGAAGTTGTAGGTTATAAATGATAAGCTCAGAACTCAAATAAAAAATGAGAAATTGACCAATAGAACCAGACAAATGAGAGTAGAGGAGTTGGAGCAATGGGTGATGGACCTAGGAGCTAATTTGAAAGATGAAGAATATGTATAAGCACCAATAAAATCAAAGGAAACATAGATCCAACTATTAAATAAAATGATTAAAATCCCAGGAATTGATCATGTACAGACCCCAGAACTACAGGCAATTCAGGTAGAAGTTTTTTTTTTTTTTTTTTGAAGAAAATGATTCAGATGGAAGAGAAAATCAATTTTAATGGGAAACAAATTGAGAGTATAAGAGGTGTGTAATATTCTTCTCAACTAACAAATTCATTAGATCCAACAACTGGATTATCAAAATCATTATTAGACTTGAATTTAAAGGAATTTGAAATTGAGAAGATGAAGAAATCAATTTCAACAGAGGGTGAAGAAATCAAGGACAATGATAAAGTTATTGGAGAGTACCATAAGATGAAATCTAAGATGCTAATATACATGGAGAAAATGAAGAATAAGTTGTCATGCAAAGTTTATCTGATAGGAGACAGACACAACATTTGGGAAGAAATCATTAGTGAACTTGGCAAGCTTTTGGACTAATTCAAGATAATAGATGATGATATTTTATTAACAGACGAAGTAGATGACATTATAAAGAAATCATTTCATGAATTATGAACTATACCACAAGTTTCTACTCAAATTATAAAATTCCAATTCCAAAGAAATATTGACAAAGAAATATGTCAAAGACAGATATGCAATGGTTATGGAAACTGGGAGGCTATTTACAAAGAGGGATATGATACCGCAAGCTCAAAATAAATGCATAATGGTGAAGGAAAATGTTGAATATTTCACAAATAATTTTGAGAATTTAGTTAAGATGGGTTACCCTAAGCATGGGATAAAAAATGGAAGCCTCTATCATATGAAAATTACATGCGAATTTTATACATTGTCATAGAAAAAGAGGATAAATTTCAAGGGATGGCTGATAATTTAAGAGGACAAACCATTGTAGACATACTCATAAATGATTTTTGTCTTCTCTGGAAAACAAAAAACTTATTTACAAATCCTTTTACATATGAAAAATACACAGAATTGGATATCTCATACATGAAGATGAATTCATTCAGTATCCATCGAATGAAAATCAAAATCTTCTCCTCCAACTGTTGGCAGGATGACTCACCAAAGCAGTTGAAGAAAATCAAGAGTTGTCTTCTTCAACCGCTCTATTTTCTAGAAGTCGAGGATCTTGTTGTATTTGAAAATATAGGAAAAGGAATTGAATAACCATTTTTGGTTATGTCCTAATTTGTATAAATATCTATACAAAAATCAATGTAAATGACCTTTTTGGGCCCAAAAAGAGTAGATCTTTAACAAAAATTTCACAAGTTTTGAGTGATTCAAACTTCTACGTATCAATTCATGTGACTTATTTTCTTTTTTTTTCTCTTCATAATCATGAATTCTTCTTGAATGTGTCTACTTCCATGACTGTGATAACTTAGTACAACAACTACTATCACAAATTGCAAAGGTATCTTTATAAGTTACATATTTTTTCGACATATTGTTAGTATTAACAGGACATGTACTTAAATTTAATTATTTCTTTTTTAACAGAAATGAAGTATTCCTTTCTATTCAAATTATCTTATGGTTCAGATACATATTTTGTTACTATTTCTTTTGTCTTAAAGGTAAAATAATATTTATGAAAGGATACATTGTTTTGTACTCATGTTTTGTTTCTCTCACCTCTTCTCTCATTCATTAAAATATTTAATTGTCTGAAACACAGAGATTTTTTCCTTAAAACTTGATGTTAAATCTTTAAAGATTAAAAATTAAAGACCTAAAGTAAATCAACAAAACACTATGTTTTAGGACATATCAACTTAAAAAAAACTGGATGCGTTGGAATAGTTTCCTAGCCAAAAACATCTCAAGGGTTACAACACCATGTATGAGAGACTTGGTTAAGACAACAAAAGTTGTCAGCCAAAGGTACCACCAAGCACCATCACCTCATTTCCTGGTTGACATGAGTTCCTACTGACAGAAGAAAACAAGGGGACAAGTCGAGAACCTCCCCAAGTGATTACATGCAGAGGATGTATGAATGGGGGTGGGAGAAGGAGATAGGAGAGGTAGAAGTGAATGCATCAGAGTGGGCAGAGGAAGTTCTAGAATGAATACCTGAGAAAAGAAGGATTGGGTTGTATGCACATGACATGAATGGTCATGCTGGAACAGAGAAGACCCAAACTCGAGACTGGAGCAAAAGAGGGTATTACGCTTGATGCTTATTGGAAAGAAACGAGAACTAGAAGGAGAAAGTGCTGAGGGACAATGTGGTTGTCAAGGGATTCTCTGGTATAGAGGAAATCTAGGTTTATCATGGTTTATTGGAGTTTAAATTGTTTTTTTATTTTTTTTTAATAGTGGTACTGGGGAATTAGACATTTAATTAAAGGGAAACTCATGAAGATAAGAGTAACAACCGATCTAATCACTAGGATACTAGGAAGGAAGAATACTAGGAAATCGAGGATTATTTGGGAAAGAAAATTGTGGTAGGAATATCCCGATCCGGTACTACTGAGAGACGGGAGATCATGATGTCGAAAAAAACTTTAAAAAAATGATCTAAACTAAAACTATGATTTGATATTAATCTTGCTATTTTGCATCGGGATATCAGAGATATCGGGAGATCGGGGAATCGATGATGTGGTTACGATCTGTTGCTAGATAATGAAATGAAGTACCAATTTAGTATTACTAGGAATCAGGTCTAGGGGGTGTCGAAATATGGGGATACTGGGATGTCAGTTCATGGGAGTAAAATTTTGTAAAACAAGACTAGGATCGATCTGATGGAAACATGTCATCGGTTTATCGAGGTATTAGGAGGTCAGGATACCGGGATGTAGGTAGGTAGACATTGTCAATGGTTTTATTGCTAATTTTAATTTTTAACATTTTTTTAAAGATTAATTTGAAAACCAATTAAAAACAAAATGAGAATCAAAGAAGCTGAAAGTAAACAAAGGGGCCCATTATTATTTATTGTAAAGAAAACTAAACATAATAGGGGATTGTTGAGGCTCAACAGGTAGAGTTGTATGGTGAGAACGAGTGACACGTGTCATGTTAGATGGAAAGAGGTGACAAGGCCATGTGTCATTCCAGGTGGCATTTTGAGGTAGTGCCTCGTGTTCAAGGTGTTAGTTCAGATACATGACTAAGCACTTGGAGTTGGTTTGAGCACTAGTTTACCCGAGGGCCAATATCTCGGTGTCCCAGTGGGGCGATGCTCAGGATATCAAATATCGAAGGAGTACTATGTGTTGCTAAAGAGTGGAAATAGGTTGGGGGCTCGATGACCTGATGCCCATGTCAGTGCCAGTTGGAGCCACAAGGTATTTTGCAGGTGACGTGGAGCCATGGGGGTTCCATGTGACCATGAGATGGATTTTGGCCATTGAAGGTATAATAAACTTTTGAAGGCCATAATTTTTTATCCAGGACTTGAATTTAAGCATAATTACAGTCATTGGTAAGCTCTTGATGAGAAAAATATGATCATTCCCTCAAGAAGAGCCTTTAAGATGGTCAAGGAAAAGCGAAATTATAATACTGCATCCCTTAAAAGGTACTTGGGGGGTTGGATCCCCCAGTCATCTATTGAAAAATTAAATGATTTATTTTTAATTACTTTGGTCGAAATGATCTATAGTCGCCTTTCGATTAAGACTTCAGTGTTGTGTATTGAAAATTAAAATGGTATGATTCTTATTACTTTGGTCAAAGTGATGTGAACAATTATTCTTGAAATTTAATCATTTTTTTTCAAACTATAATTATGTACACAACTTATCTACAGAAAGATGAAGCACCAATTTAAATTAATTTAAAAAATATAAATTATATTTAAGTTGAAATTGTTATGAAATTGCAAATTTGAAAATAATGCAATTTTAACTATGTCTAGTTTGAATCAAAATGTTGTTTTAAAAAATTACGCCAGAAACAAGGTGATTGATTAACTTTGTGCAATTACTTTTTTAGAAAATCTAGTTATAATCAATGATAATAATTATAACATTGAATTTGTTTTTAAAACTTTGTTTAGAGCCCGATGTGTTTCTTATTTAATCTCTTTAAACTTTACGATAATTACATTTCCATAAAACCCATTTAAAACTAATAAAAATAGTTATACTACATATTTTGTTTAAGGCTTGATTTATTTTTGTTATACCTTTTTGAAATTTAAGATAAGATTTTTATACGTTTGTCCATAAATTATAGGTTAGCGTAAATTATGGGTTAATTGATTGATGTGGAGTTTAGTTTTTATTCGGTTATTGGTTCAAATTCCTATATATTTTTCTTCATCTATTTATTCTTTAATACTTGCAAACCTATTTGAAATGCTTGCAAACTTGTTTGTAATCCACACATATTTTAAGAAGGTGAGATGATTGGCAAACGAACTTGATGCCATGATTATAAATCACTTATTCTTGAAACAACACATATGCAAAAATTCCAACATGGGGAAAAGACAGAAACATATACATAGAATATACGTAATTTCAAAATATGATTGTACATTTTCCTTCGTCTCTACATTGAATTACATAGAAAATACAACTTGCTCGTGCAAAGCTAGATAAATATTCTTTTTTATGAAAAAACAAATGCAAAACCCAAAAATTGTGGTAGTTATAGAAAGGATGATAAATGATGCAGGAGAATAGATCCTCCCCCAAATCAAACTCAAAATATCAAATCTTCCAGAAGACAGGCATGGCCAAGAGTACGAGATTCCTCGAAATTATGAGTAAATGACAATATTTGTTACGATTTTTTTTGTTTTGTTTTTGTTTTGAGTGATCTTAGAGATATTGTGAGGATACATCGCATCGGGAGTGATCTGATCCTCTTATTGACCCTTCTTGTATTCACTTTTATAAATATAAGCCTTCAGGAATGATCAAAATGAGGCCATACATGATGTAAACCAGGTGAGTGCGGTTGGGACCCGAGAAGCGCCCTTAGTGTGTAATCAAGCTCAATCTTAATATAAATATGTCTATTTTGTGTATCTCGAGTGTTATCTCTGTGTGGTGAATTTGTGTGTAAATATTTTGTTGGGCCCTCCATTTTTGAACACCACCCAATTTTGCGTAAATATTGAAGTTTTGAGGAACAATATAACCTATCAGCGAGAGATCTAAGTGGCGGAAATCTAACCGCCAATATTTCGGCAAGGAAAACATTCATGTGCCAACTGGAAGAGCATCAAAAAGAGAGAGAACCTTCGAGTGCAAGCGAAAAGGAAGCAAAATCAAGAAGGCATAATAGCGAAATCAAGAAGCATCCAAGAAAACCATACAAATTGGGAATTGTGTAATGGGAAAGGGTTTCTTAGTTGTGAGTTAGTTGAAAAATGATTATGTGTTGTAAGACTGTTGTTGATGTAATCCTTTTCATTCTTTATCTATAAAAATATATTTCCATTATTGAGTCTAGTGTGATAAGTTGTTGTGAAGAGTTTTTCGGACAACTATTCATTGGAGCATGAAGTGCATTGTATAAGTTATGATATTCTCCTTGTACTCATGGGATTGTGAACTTTGAGACATTGATAATATGAAGGATCTTTTGGGCCCTACAACTTTGGTTCTGATGTGTTTGACTCCATAATTTCTCCTTTGCGCAAGTTCTTTTGTACTATGTATTTGATATTCCGTCTTTATTTCCAAGTATCTCTTCATGTATAGACTTGTCTTTATTTTGCGCAACATGTATTATCTGATGCATATACTAGTCTAGACTTCTAATAATATAATCTTTACGCATTCAAGGATGAATCTGCATTATATTACGTTAGATCTAATGGCGTGTCCTCGCTAACTCACTATATCAACATAAGTCTCGACTACGCTTCGGATGAGACCTCCTTCCCTTGCGGAAGGTTGAATATGTCAACACTACTAGAATTCAACGGTATCTTTGTTGGTAACCTCCGAGAACCTCGGTCTCTAATTTTCCACTAACAAATGGTTCTATTGTTGGGACCTGAATCTTTCTAATGAGTCTTTAGAGGATGCATCATCACATATTTAAGTCTAATGTTGGGAATTGGTGGGAAAGGTGTGATGTGTTTATCTTTCAAGAAGTTAAGCTATGACATAAAAGTTTGAGGGTTGTGAAGGATGTTGTCTTTTATTTTGAATCTTCTAGTGACCAATACAAAATCTTCTAGATCTGATTTCCCGAAGAAGTGTTTCAGTGGTTCGACCGGTTGTAAGAAGCGCAAGAATCTAAAGATTGCATTAAGAGAATATTTAATTGGACCATTCAGTAGCTAGAAGCTCTACATACGTTGGATCATCAAATTTATAGAGTTGTGGATTTATGGGTACAAAATACCTTGGAGGGATGCATTATTGAATTTTCCGCTGAGAATCACTAGTCTTTCTCAAAGTTAGAAGCAATATTTTACGTGGGATCCTGAGGAAGATTTATATTAGAAATCCCGTTTTGGATCAAGATTTTTATAGTGGAAGAGGGAATGTTGTCGATTCCTTTGGTTGAAATGGCAACGTAAAACCCTTGCACATGAGGGGTGGGCGATTCAAGCGAGGGTTCATGAGTTATTATATGGAAGTTCTTGAGGTATGGGGGGTCATGTTGAGAAGAGTGCCATAAATGAGCAGGATCATAAAAGGGTTGTGGTGATAGAAAATATGTGGTGAAAACAGATGCAAAAGTTGATGAAGAGGCTCGATTGGTTGCAGAAGGAGATCGACTTCGAGAGTAGTCATAAAAGAGAGTTAGATAAGTTGATGGATTTGAATACATGTGGAAGGTTGGTTAGGAGATGGTTGAAGGAGAAGTTTGGAGAGAAAGGTGAAATTTCTAGAGAGAGTAGATGAGGTGAATAAAAGTCTAAAGAAATAATCAATATTGGCATCACCCTTGAGGAAAAAGACCCAGCTATAACCTCTGAAGAAGTTGCAAGAGGATCATATATTGCAGCGCTTGAAGATGTGACGTACCCTGCAAGACCTGATACGATATGGCCTCCCAATGAGACCCCCTAGGTTAAAGAATCCCATCCCAAAGGAACATGAACCAACCTTGGATCGCTTAGTCCCTTAGTAAAATATACAAATCCGGTAAATTCTACACTAAATTCTCCCATAATTCCAGTTGTTTCTAATCATTCTAGTCCAACCATTTCGAGTGGTAGAATTAGTAGTAGTGTGGAAATTTATTTAGTTATATTGCAACCAAGACTATCAAGATTTGTCTTAATAGGGTCCCTGATTCCATCAATGGCACATCATGACGTCGGTTCCCTCACCCGATACCCAAAATTTTGGGGTAAAGGGGATGAGGATGTCAAACACCATTTGTTCCTTTGTGAGGCTATCTGGAGGTCTCACAGAACTTTAGATGCGAACAAACTAGTTGAGTTATAGACCATGTTAAGGGGTTGAGCATTAAAATGGTATATGAAATCCATTGAAACAAGGAATCCCCAAGGGAAACTATTTCCTTTAAGTCAAGTGATACGAAATTTTATAGCATAATTTCGACTACCCCAATCTGAGCAATAGGCTCTCTATGAAATATGGGAAATTAAACAAAGAGATGGGGAATCTTATTGGGAATATAATCAAAGGTTTAAGGATGTGATAGGGAAATTGGCAAACCCCATCCATGAATACCACCAACGAGAATGGTTCATTCATGGACTTTTACCATTAACCCAAATCTCTTTAACCCAATAGAGGATAACCACTTTTGGGGTAGCTTTAGAAAAGGCTATGAAAATTGAGGCGATGGCGAGATATCCTGGGAGCTTACGGGTGCTAAGACCACCTGGCGACTATAGTATTATGCATCTGCAAGGCCATATTTTTGCACTAATTGATAAAATTCAAGAACTGACCATTCCTAGGGCAGGTGGTGTACTGGTTGCTACACTGAGGGTCATACATGGATGGAATTTCCTAGACTAAGGGGTGTAAGAACCCCTCCGCAACCGATGGTGCCTCCACCAGTAGAACCATCGGAAGGAGTTGTGCAAGTTGTCATTACAACACCATTCCATGGCCCTGTAAAGTACCATGCCTTTCCAAATCATCAAGGAAGTCATAACAATGAATACTGTGAAATTTTTCGAAGTCATGGGCATTGCCCAATCCTAAAAATATATACCCTTGTTCCGAACACAATTTAATATGAATTATGTGGGACCCCCACTCACACCACCAAGTAGTGTCATGCTCTGGATGCTCTTACAGAAACACTGGATCGGTCTACATTTATGGTTGATGAAACTCCTCAAGGATTTGTAGGAGGACGTAGAGGTGGAGGAGGTTTTAGAGGTGGACAAACTGGTGTAAGAGGGCCATCTTAGTGTTATAATTTTGATGAGCATGGACATCTTGCTAGAGATTGTCCTCTTTCGATACAACCTCGGTGTGCCCACTGTAGAAACAACACCCATGCCACCGAGGATTGATCTGAGTTGATCACGAAGTGGGAAGATCATGCAAGGAAATGAGGCACCAATTTGATTAATCTTGAGCCCCAACCTGTCACTGAAGAAAAGGAACCCATTATTAATATTATTACTAGAGGAGGAAAAAGGACTGGTGTTGATGTTGACCACTTGAATTAAAGTAAGATCTGCAAGGAAGTACCAGAAGATATTAAATATGATCTCGTTGTACATAAACAGTTCTTTAAGGATGTTGTGGAGATGTCCCGATAGATTTCTAATCCCGCAACATCGATGGTCATAGAACTAATCTTTACACTGCAACCCAACCATGTGGAAAGTTCAGTTACTCAAAAGGAGTCTCCAATGCAACCACATAATATTATTGACTTGTGGCTTTGATTATTTTCTGACATTTTGCATGACGAACAACTCACCAAGGAGTTTCGAAACACACTCAAGGGGACTTTAGAGACTGAAGGGATCCTGAGGAGCTGATTGTTGCTAATCTCCCAGAAAAAAATACAAGTCGTATTCAAATAAGGAAGCGGAGATATGGAATGTAATTTAGACTAAATACTCACATCGATGGCTATGAGATTAGAGATGTTATGCTAGATTTTGGGTCTATTGTTAACATACTACCCAAGAAGACTTGGTAATCCATGGGTAAGCCCAAGCTAATCTATTAACCTATTCAGTTGTGAATGGCCAATCAATATTGTATCTATCCTGTTGAGAGGTTACATAATGTTGAAGTAGATTTAGCTAGAGTAAAGACAATGGAATAATTTGTCATAGAAATCACGGGGGAAAAGGGCCCATACCCAACTCTATTGGGAATCTATTGAGCTTATGATAATTTCTTTATCATATACCTTAAGAAGGAAATCATGAATTTTGAAGAAGATGGTATGAAAGTAACCCAACCACTAGACCCTTACCAAGGCCCTCTATATACAGATCCGATCGAGGATAATATGGAAGAATGTGCCTTGGATCACCTCTACACTCTAACTACAAGGAAGCAGACAAACTATATTAATCCTATTATAAACAACTCAGTAAGTTGGCAGAGTAGTCAATATGCAAGTGAAGATTCAAAGTTCACTTTTGATAACTGGAAATAGGGAAGATATGAGAACTTCTCACGACGTTGTGTGACTATTAGAGATTCAAGGTGGATTGGATCAGAGGTTAGAGAACACCCTATTTACGATGACACTTCAAATTTACATAGATTTCTTTTTGATTTGGAGGATAGAGTTGCATTAGAGAAAATAATTCATGTACTTGATGTTGCGTTAAGATCATCTTCAGCTAGATGGTGGGTTGCCCACAAGGGTACTTTATCTTCCTGGGATGAAACAAAGCATGCCATCCAACATCACTTTAATCCCCCTTCATAGGTTACTCAGCCAAATCAGGAACAAGAACCAAACAATCAGACCTCAACTTTGGTAGCATACGATGGGTTTTCTGATCCATGGGAGCATGTTGCACGTTGTATTAAGGTATGGGAAGTTGCACAACTGCCTTCTCAATTTTGGGTACATTAGTTTATTCATTCTTTGGGACAAATTCCAACTGCTTGGTATGTACATGAGGAGGCTCAATAACAAACCACTTGCTGGGAAATCCTTCAAAGAGAGTTCTTCCAAGACTTCTTATTCTCAGGTAAGTCCCCTGAAATCACTCTAGATTTGCAATAGATTAAGAAAATGTTTTTTACTGATGAGTTTAAGCCTATAATTCCTCCCACCATCTGTTATGAAAATAAATACCTCATTCATCATATCATTTACCCATCCCATTCACGAATACCTGTGGCTTGTCTTAATGTTGATAAATACCTAGAAGATCTCGATGACCTTGAGGAACTTAGGCATTTGACATTTGAGGAACATGAAGGGACTAGGGAGGTTAAAGACACTATTTCAGATAATGTTAGTAGTTCATATACTGAACCCCTACAGTTGCAACTTGCAGAAATTAAATATAGGGACTGACGACCACCCTAAGCTGGCATCCATTGGAGACTATTGGGATGGACATACCATGACAAAGATACAATCTCTGTTGTGGGAATATGAATACATGTTCCCTAAAACAATTTCATAGTTAAAGGGGATTAAAGGATACTTAGGGAAGATGAATACATAACTCAATCCCAACTCAAAATCGATCAAACATAGGCCATATTGGATTAATCCCACAGTTAAATAGAAAGTGAAGAAGGAAATTGACAAAATGTTGGCAGTTGGGCTCATTTTTATAGTGGATGAGGCTGAGTGGATTAGTCCTATTGTAATCCAAAGAAATAAGGGTACTGAGGATATACGCATTTGTGTGGATTATGAGAGCTTGAACATTGCATGCGTACATGATCCCTTTCCTACTCCATTTAGTGACAAAGTATTGGATCAAGTAGCAGGGAATGAAGCCTATTCTTTTATAGATGGGTTCTCTCGATATCATCAGGTCAAAATTGTCGAAGGAGACAAGAGGAAAACTACCTTCACTACCAAGTGGGGATCCTTTTCCTACAATGTTATTCCTTTTGGGCTCAATAATTCCCCAACGATGTTCTCTTGGATAGTAATTGCGGCATTCTACAAATTCATTCATAAGTTTCTTGAGGTTTACCTAGATGATTGGACTATATACAATTACTCAAGGAGCACATCGGTCTCTTACGACTAATGTTGTATTGTTGCCGCCAACTATAGATTTCCGTTAATCTGAAGAAGTGTGTTTTTTGTGTACCATTTGGGAATATGTTGGGACATATCATTTGTCAGGAAGGAGTATTGGTAGATCCTACGAAGGTTGCAAACATTCTTAATATGCCTCCCCTCCCACTGCCAAACAGTTGTGAACTACTTTGAGCCATATTAGATATTATCGTCGATTTATCAAGAGTTACGCAAGTATCACAACACCGTTGGAACAACTGCTAAAGGAATCCGAAGGGTTTCATTGGACTCTGGACTGCAATAAGTCATTTGATGTCTTAAAATAGAAGTCAAGTANCCATATTAGATATTATCGTCGATTTATCAAGAGTTACGCAAGTATCACAACACCGTTGGAACAACTGCTAAAGGAATCCGAAGGGTTTCATTGGACTCTGGACTGCAATAAGTCATTTGATGTCTTAAAATAGAAGTCAAGTACTGCACCTATTTTGACTTATCCTAAGTGGTGAATTGAATTTCATGTGCATATCGACGCCTCTACGATCGCGTTGGGCATTATTCTCGCATAAACAGGGGAAGGAAAAATGGATCATCCTATCTACTTTTCCAACCGCAAACTTTCCCAGGATGAATGCAACTATGCTACAACCGAAAGGGAAGGTTTGGTTATGGTTTACGCTTTACAAAAGTTTAGGCATTATTTTCTTGGAGGTCATTTTAAATTCTTTACTAACCACTCTACTTTAAAGTATATGGTTAATAAACATGTGTTAGAAGGTATAATTTTTCGTTGGTTGTTGTTGTTTCTAGAGTTTTCTTTTGAGGTCATTTTTAAGACTAATGTTGATGTTTGAATCTGTTAAGACGAAACAACAACCTCACGAGGATATGAATCCCCTTGAGTTTTTATACAGGTGGTACTCCTCTTTAGGTTTTTCTAAAAGATTTTCACTGAAATTTTCTGGACAACATATATATAAATGNATGTTGATGTTTGAATCTGTTAAGACGAAACAACAACCTCACGAGGATATGAATCCCCTTGAGTTTTTATACAGGTGGTACTCCTCTTTAGGTTTTTCTAAAAGATTTTCACTGAAATTTTCTGGACAACATATATATAAATGGGAGAGTGCTATATAGCAAACTCCAAAAATATTTATTGTTCAACTAAGATAAAAAATGATGAATATATATACCAACAATTCTTGAGAAAAATACTAGGAATTTTCACTCATGAAGTGTAAAATTGGCAGAAATATATACAATTTTTTTTTTACTTGGAATAGATCTTGGGGAAACCCACCAAGCACTTCCCCTAATTTTAAGGATGGTACTTGGGGTAAACCAGATTTTGTAGAAAGTTGAGGCTTTTTCAATAGTTTTCTCATTTAAGAGCTCAACATGTCACTTACGGGAATTGAACCT